>CAUYRH010106084.1:0-78529 GCA_963574655.1 Perodicticus potto | reverse complement strand
GCCTCAAGCTGTCACCCTGGATAGAGTGCTGTGCCATCATAGCTCACAGCAACCTCCAATTCCTGGGCTCAAGCGAGTCTCTTGCCTCCGCCTCCCAAGTAGCTGGGACTACAGGCGCCTGCCACAATGCCCGGCCATTTTATGGTTGCAGCCGTCATTGTTGTTTGGCGGGTCTGGGCTGGATTCAAACCCGCCAGCTCAGGTGTACGTGGCTGGTGCCTTAGCCCGTTGAGCCACAGGCGCCGAGCCAGTGTGGCAGATATTTAAAGCTGCTTTTTTCTTTTTGAGACAGTCTCACTTTGTCACCCTGGGCAGAGTGCTATGGCATCATAGCTCACAGCAAACTCAAACTCCTGGGCTCAAAAGATCCTTTGGCTTACCCCCTGCCCCCCCACCCCCCAAGTAGCTATGACTACAGGTGTCTGTTACAACACCCAGCTAGTTTTTTTTAGTAGAGACGGGGTCTCTTTCTTGCTTAGGTTGGTCTTGAGCTCATGAGCTCAAGTGATCCACCCACCTTGGCCTCCTAGAGTGCTAGGCTTACAGGCTTGTGCCACCATGCCCAGCCCTATATTTAAAGCTTCTAATGTCAGTTATTGCCAAGACAGGTTCACATTAAGGGGTGTCTTATCATTTTTAAAATTCTGGAGCTGGTCTTAGACAATGGCCATGAAGAATTTGCCTTCCAACTGAGTTAATCTTGACTGCCAAGCACAGGTAACAATAACACCTAGTGCAATGCAAATACCTTTCCATTGGCATTAAATGCTTTAGCTTAAATGACCACTGGGCTTAGCAAAGAACTGAATACAGGCAATCTCCCCAGCCTTTCTACCTATGTCATGTAAATGTGCACAAAAGCTTTGCCAAGAAAGGTGGGAGAAAACACTGTTGGAGGAAATTGTGAACTACAAAAGCTGAAAAGGTATTACCCTCTTTTAGAAATAACTGTTTCTTTCTTTTCTCCCTTTTTTTTTTTTTTTGAGACAGTCTCACTATGTCCCCCTCAGTAGAGTGATGTGACTGGCGTCACTGCTCAGAGCAACCTCCAACTCCTGGGCTCAAGTGAGTCTCTTGCCTCAGCCTCCCAAGTAGCAGGGACTACAGGTGCCCACCACAATGCCCAGCTACTTTTTTGTTGTTGTTGTTATAGTTGTCATTGTTCTTTAGCAGGCCTGGGCCGTGTTGGAACCTACCAGCCCCAGTGTGCATAGCTGGAACCCTAACCACAGAGCTATGGGTGCTGAGCCTCTTTCTTCTTCTTCTTTCTTGAAACATAATCTCACTTTGTTGCCTTCAGTAGAGTACAGAGGCATCATAGCTCATAACAACCTCAAACTCTTGGGCTCAAGCGATTCTCTTGCGTTAGCCTCCCAAGTAGCTGGGACTACAGGTGCCTACCACAATGCTTGGCTATTTTTAGAGACGGGATCTCACTCTTGCTGAGGCTGGTCTGGAACCTGTGAGCTCAGGCAATCCACCTGCCTCGGCCTCCCAAAGTGCTAGGATTACAGGCGTGAGCCACAGCAGCTTGTAAGAGAAAGGTGTCTATTGCTAAATGGGAGTGGCTTCTAAATAAAACCAGAGTGTTTATTCAATCCCACCTGGGAATGCTAAGCAAGAATTGGTGAGGTCAGATCTTTGCCAGAAGAATCATCTCTCAGCAACAAATGATGTTGACCAGCCTCTGCCTTTGTTGGTTGAACAAAGAATTCATCTCTCAGCAACTAATGTAAGACATATTTCAAAATCAATCCTTCTTGCCTGTGAGACACTTTCAATGATTGACCTTACAAGGCACCATCAAATTTAACATGATTCTTTCATATGGGAGGAGGGTCTGAACTTCCAGAGGACCTACTTTCTTCGCCAGCAACATCAGCTGATACACTCTGAGAGTCTACTTACATGAGGGAAAAGCTGTTAGGATAAGGTTTGAACATGCCCGCATCTGGTGGGTTCCGTGCAAGACAGGTGTTCAAAGAATTTGTTTCACTGACTATGAAACTCCACCTTCTTGAAAGTCTTTTTCAAATGCAATTCTTCTTCTTAAGAAGCCTACCCTGACCACATTAATTCCCACTCCTAATCTCTTAATCCTGCTCAATTTCCCCAGAAGCTGGCCCCTCCCAGTCATGGGTGTTTCATTTTTTTCAAAGAATTTGTCACCTTTTAAGACATAATTTGATTGTTATAATTACTTGGCTACATCAGTGAACAAATGCCAGACACATAGTAGGCACTCAGTAAATATTTGCCGAATGAAGGAATGAATCTTTGAAAGAACACCTGTCATGCCCCTCTGCCTTTGGCCTGTAAGAGGAGGGGAGAAACCGAGCTTCAAATCTTCTACACAGTGGTGTTAAATGCAGGCACTGCAGTGGTATTTATCAGCTCTACGTTCGGGTGTGGATTGGATGTGTCCGAGTGTCTCTCCCATGCAACAAATTGAGGACTTGATAGTAGATCCGTAAGAAGGGGACCCCTCCGTAAACCAGAGTCCCCTCTTGCCTCCTAGGTCTGCAAGCATTTCTCCCATAGGGGTGGAGGCCTCCCAGGGGACTTTCCGCCGCTGGACTCTACTGTTCCAGCAAGCCACCACTCAGTCTTGGGAACGTGGCTCATTTTCCATGCTGCCCTTGATAGTCAGCAACAGGTTCTGGCTACTCCATGTCCTGGCCATTCTCTCCCATGGTGTCTCTTGAATTTCTCCTTTTTACTTCCACTTGTGACCCCAACAGGCCCACTTTATGTTGCTGTCCTAGACCCTCCAATGTTACTCCTGTCTTTGGCTTATCCTTTTCTAAACTGTCCCCAACCTTGGTCATGTCACTGCTGAGGTTGTAAATTTTCAATGGCTCGAAAGTGCTATCAAAACCAAGTTAAAACTTCTTAGCCTGGCATTCAAAGGCTTCTGGGTCCCCATTCCCTTACAGCCTCATGCATTACCACTGGCCACCAGCAGTCTGGCTTACCCACTCTCACCAATCAGGCCCTGTGTTCTCTCGCCTCTATCTATACCTTTGCTCTATTGTTGGGTACAGAATATAAGTGCTGGAAAGACCCATTTGAGATCATGTGGTCCAATCCCATTTTACAGGTAAGAAAACAGGCCCAGAGAAGTTAAACAACTGACCAGCACTACCTCCCCGGAGATCAAGTGCCACTTTTGAAAAGAAAACTTGGGGGCAGCCTTGGTTGGGTTTAACAATGTCAGACAAGACCCAATCAGTGGGCTACCTGCTCTCCACACAAGTCTGATCCCTAAAATTGTACATCTTTGGGTCCCACCGCAAGCATGGCCTCCTCTGTGAAGTCTCCCTGAGGCCCCCCTCTGGAGAGAACTCTCAGGGCAATGCTGTGAGCCTGTAGGTAGCTAAATTCTGGTCTAGAATATCTCCCCTGTTGCATTTTCTTTCTTTCTTAATTTTTCTAATTTTAGTAGAGCAGGGGTCTCGCTCTTGTCCAGGCTGGTCTTGAACTTCTGAGTTCAAGGGATGCTTCGGCCTCTGCCTCCGGGAGTGCTAAGATTACAGGCCTGAGCACCTGCTCCCCTACCACATTTTTAGAAAACTCTTCGATTCATCCATGACATTCCTCTAGTCTTACCCCAACTACTGGGTGCAGAGTAAGGGAACGTAAAAGTCAACTGAATGGAGAGTGTAACGTATATACTCCCGGAAGGGGCAGGATTCACATGTGCAAACACCAGCCAGCACTCAGGCACGGGAGTCCAGAGTTTCCAACCACACCGCGTGGTCCACCTGCTGTCGCTTTTTATACCTTTCGACTCCAAACCCATAAACATGAGAGAATTTGGTCTCAGCAAATAACCTGCTTGCTGCAATTACCGTGTAAGTTTCTCGAAGTATTTAAGGCGCTGTCTCTTCCTTCACCCTCTGCACCACGAACCGTGACGCGCATTCGGTGACCAGTCCCAAAACGTGACTTGGCATCCACAAGACACAGCTCCCCTTACCGACCGAGCTCAGGTCCCGGGCGCGCCACAGCCCTGCCAGTTTTCCGGGCTGGCTCGGTCACCGACCCCGAGCTGTGGCCAAGCGAGCGAGGGCAACAGGGAAAGTGACGTCGGGCTGATGGGGCGGGGTGACAATTGCGATCCACGGAGAGGCGAGAGCGCCCGGGTGAGACCAGAGTGCCCGCCACAGCCAGTGGTTGGCTGGGCAAGGCCAGGGGCGCACGAGGGTCACCTCCGGGCGCGTCCACTTGCCTCCAGGGCGCACGACGGGCGCGGGGCTGGACCTGGGCTACACCAGCCAGCCTTAGGGCTCGCTGTCCAGCCACTCTCCGCCCCGGGGAGGGACAGAAGGACAGAAGGAGGGGCAGAAGGCGGGCCGGCCCCAGACCCTGCCCCAGCCGCGCGCTGCGGCTGCGGCTGCGGGAAGGAGACTAGAGGCACCTCCCCAGAGCGGAGAAACCAGTTTGGCCGGTCTCACCGAGCGGAGGGAAAAGGGCTGCAGCAGAGGAAGGGCGCACCGACGCCAGGCGGGGGAGGGCGGGGAGCCATTGGCCAGCCGCGAGAGCCGGAGCAGCAGCCGCCAACTGGACACGCTTCCCAGGGTCCCCGGCCAGCCCCCCTGCGACATGAAGCGTTAGCGTGGCTGCCAGGGCTGGGCCGGGTGGGCGGCGGTGGCGACCAGGTGTGCAGCGAGCGCTCGGAGCGGCGCGCAGCCGGCGGATGCCCCATACGGGGCCCAGCGAGCGCCAGGTAAGGAGGGGCGCGGCGCCGGGACCCTAGCCGCCTCCGGCTTGGCGCACTCCGGAGATCGGGATGCCGTGGCAACAGCTGTCCTCACCCTCGAGCTCCCCAGCCTGCAATGGGTGGGATTTGGGTGAGGGTGTTGGGAGCCCTCGCGGCCCAGGGGACGCCGAGGCACGGCCAGCCAGGCGGACAGCTCCCTGGAGAGGTCCATGGGGTTCTCAACTGCCTGCAGGAGGAAACTCGCGAGAGGTGTTTGGGTTCCTCGCTGGTTTACAACACACTTTGTTGAGGCTTATCTTTGAGGGTCAAGCCGGGCAGGGCTGACGGCTCCTTGGGGAGTGCCGCTGACTTCTCTGCAGTAGCCACCGCCCCCCCCACCCTCGGGAGTTCCCTGGCCCCACTCATCTGGGACGCTCTTTTAGAGCCTGTGCCAATATGTCTGATAAATGACTTGGGACCCGAGGTGTCTGGCCGCGGTCTCACCTGCAGGGAGGGATGGAGGGGCTGAGATGGATCGCTGCTACCGCCGCAGGGTCCCGCCCCCGCCATCGCAGAGGTGTTCCGTGCCCTTTAATGAGCGACGAGGGGCAGTGATGGGGAAGAGGGACACTTTTCCTGGAGACCGTAGGGTCGTGTCCGCCATCTCCCATGGCACTGCCATGGACCACCTTCTTCCCTCCCCAGTCTGACGCCCGGCGCTGTCACTTCGCAGCGTGCACGCGGAGAAGCAACTTGTTGCGGGAGTGGCGAGGGCCACTCCTCATTTCTGCGCCTCTCCTCCTCTAAGTGAAAGAAAAGCCTTGCAGTGTCCGCCCGACTTCTCCGCGGAGATGTGGTCAGGGCCGGGAGGCTCGGCGCGCGGATCCGTGACAGCTGGAGGGAGGAGGCGGGTGCAGGGAAGATGCACAACCGGGAAGGGGAGGACAGGGGACGCAGGTCGCACCTTGGCCCAGTGATTCCCGCTTCAAGCGCGCCCGACCCTCTTGGCCTGCGCGCGCTGCCCCAGGCCGGCTCCAAGTCCTTCCCGGGTAACTCCGGACGCCTCCGAGTTCCCCTCCCGGAAACTGGCCTCCCTGCAGGCTGAGAAAAGATTGGCTCTCATCTTCCTGGTTGCTTGATTTTCAAAATCCTGCCCCTATCCCTGGGAAATTAAACAAGACAACTCTAGTGAAAGGCTCGCAGACCACCCGGCACATGGTAGGTTATTGGCGAAGGTTAACGAACTGCGTTTATGAACAAAAACTAAAAACACTGACGTGAAATAAAGTTCCCAGGGATGGTGAATACAGGCAGGTGCATGCGAAAAGGAGTGACAACACAAAATGCTTTTCTTTTCTTTTTCTTTTTCTTTTTTTGAGACAGAGCCTCAAGCCGTCACCCTGGATAGAGTGCCGTGGCATCACAGCTCAGAGCAACCTCCAATTCCTGGGCTCAAGCGAGTCTCTTGCCTCCGCCTCCCAAGTAGCTGGGACTACAGGCGCCCCCCACAACGCCCGGCCATTTTTTGGTTGCAGCCGTCATTGTTGTTTGGCGGCCCGGGCTGGATTTGAACCTGCCAGCTCAGGCGTACGTGGCTGGCGCCTTAGCCTGTTGAGCCACAGACGTCGAGCCATGCTTTACTTTTCATTGCCTAAGACACCATTCATTAAATGTGGGCCTATTGTTGAAGGCCTTATTAAACCCTGTTATAAATGCATATACTGTGCGAAAGATGATGAATGCTTATTAGCTGATTACCTTCTGGGGGAGGAGTCGTGCCTGCCTGCAATTACTCTCATGTATTTGTCTGAATGATTTTCATTATGTTGTGGCGGTTTCCTTATTCTAATTCTGGATAAGAAATCTTCCGCACTTTATTCATTTGTCATTTTCTAGTGGTTGTAATCTGGTAATTTTTAGTGGTTCTTTGTGTAGGTTATTAAAGGGCAAACAAGACTCATGTGTCTTAATACTAGCCAAGATAAATGCCACCTGTGTGCACTCAGCTCTGGCTGTTCTCAAACTTTCCTTCTGGAGTTCAAGGAAAACACACAGCTGTGTGCACTTGTTACTTCTTAGTGATGAGCTGGGATAGGTTTTATGGGGGGTTTGTTGATTGTTTGAAACGTGGCTTTAAGGTATGATTTGGTAATGCAAATGGCTTAAAGACAAACTCTTAGGGGAGGGGAAAGTCAAGTTCTGGACTGGTCCCAGGTTTAACCTGGTTTTCGGCCTCTGGGATGATGGGGGTACCCTGTCATATCCGTCTGCAGAAAGGTTTCTTCCCTTCCTTCCATCCTTTCATCTATTTTCCCTCTTTCTTTCTCTTCCTTTTAAAGCAAAGAGTAGGGGGAAAACATGAATTTAGGTGCCTCCAGATTTCAGTTGTTTTACTTCCTAATTGTATAATCTAGGATGAATTTTTAAATTTTCCTAACCTCAGTTTGCTCATCTGCTTGGAGGGTGAGGAGATGTTATCAACCTTGTTGGATTTTTTCAAGAATTAAATGAGAGAACA
Source organism: Perodicticus potto (assembly GCA_963574655.1). Lineage (NCBI taxonomy): Eukaryota > Metazoa > Chordata > Mammalia > Primates > Lorisidae > Perodicticus > Perodicticus potto. Next base: position 71,309 of record CAUYRH010106084.1, on the reverse strand, counting down.
TGCCAGCTGGTGTTCAAATATTGTTTTCATAAGACATTTTTTTTTTTTTTTTGCAGTTTTGGCCTGGGGCCAGGCTTGAACCCACCACCCCCAATATATGGGGCTGGCACCCTACTCCTCGAGCCACAGGTGCCACCCAAGACTTATTTTTAAAGAATTGCATGATGTCCAGGTATATGGTGTATTTTTTTTTTGAGACAGAGTCTCACTATGTTGCCCTTGGTAGAGTACCGTGGCATTACAGCTCCCAGCAACCTCAAACTCAATACTTTATTGTCTTACAAGTTGAAATACCATTTTAGTTTTTCATAAGTGACATTCATGGGATGGAGGTGATCCTTTTTACCCATTATAGAGCAATTTTTGTTTGCTAGTTACCTTTGCTCTTTAGTTTCAGTTATTGTAAAGAAGCCTGTGTATTTATGAATGCAGAGAAACTTGCTTTTTAGATATCAGAACAAGTTTTGAGTCCACTTATGTCCCATATCTCTAAAGAAAGGTGCTTTAAAGTTTCTTAAGCACCTAATTTTAGAATTTGTTTCTGTAGTTGCTTCTGGATTAGTCTCTTGGGAGTTTTTCTTTGTAGTGTCTTTTTATATATATATATATTTTTTTTTTTGGTGGAGACGGAGTCTCACTTTATCGCCCTTGGTAGAGTGCCGTGGCACTATTTTTCTGTTTTGCAGTTTGGCTGAGGCCGGGTTTGAACCCGCCACCTTCGGTATATGGGGTCGGCGCCCTACTCGATGAGCCATAGGTGCCTCCCGTGTCTTTATATATCTAAAGTGAGTTTTCAGATCTGTTTATTGCCATTTTCAATTAGATTAATTACATTCATGGCTTTTTCATCTTTTGAGGAAAAATTTGCTGCCCAAAGAGAGTTAATAATACAAAAAGATAAATTATTTTCTTCATGTTGTTAACCAAGTTATTCCTGAAGTTTCATTCTTGTGCCCAGCTGAAAATAATACCTAATCTAAAATCTTTTGAGGGCAGTGGAGGTGGCTCGCTCCTGTAATCCTAGTACTCTGGGAGGCTGAGGTGGAAGATCGCTTCAGCTCAGGAGTTCCAGACCAGCCTGAGAAAGAGTGAGACCCTGTCCCACCTACTTGGGAGACTGAGGCGGGAGGATCCCTTGAACCCAGCAGTTTGAGGTTGCTGTGAGCTAGGCTGACACTATAGCACTCTAGCCTGGGCAGCAGAGTGAGACTCTGTCTCAAAAAAAAATAAGAATTCTTTGGAACTCCTGTGTCACCAAAGACCTGGTATTATCAAGGGAGATTCTAGAAAGCATATACATGTGGTGTGTGTATAAATATATATAATATATGTGTGTGTGTATATATATATACATATATCAGCCTTTCTTTCGAGACAGAGTCCCACCCTATGCCCTGAGCAGAGTGCAATGGCGTCATAACTCACTATAACCTCAGACTCCAGGCTGTGGGCCTCCCGCTGCCTCAGCCTCCAGAAGCCGCTGGGATTACAGGCGCTTGCCATGGCACCCAGGTGGGTTTTTCATTTTTTTAATGAGTTGAGGTCTCACTGTCGCTCAGACAAGTCTGGAACTCCTGAACTCAAGCGATTCTCCTGCCTCAGCCTCCCACAGTGCTGGGATTACAAGCCAGCCTTTCATTTTTATTCTTAGAAAACAAAGAACTTTTTATCATCTAAATCTTTAGGAACACATTAGTACTTTTCCTGATCCTTCTAAATGCATTGCACTTTTAAATAAATTGTCACCAAAACCATCCACAATGGGAGGGAACTATGGTTGATATGGCCCCAGTGAGCAGAGTCCAGAGGCAGCGGGAGAGGAGAGGTTAGCATTTGGAGTCCTTTGCCCAGCGTTGGAGTGCAGGCCTTGCTACTTCGCAGTTGTATGACCTAGGGCAAGTTACTAAGTCTCTCTAGCCTTCAGTTTCCTCATCTGTAAACAGGATAATAATAGTACTACCCCACAAGGTTCTGTAGTGAGTTCCAAATGAGATTGTTCAAGGAGAAGGCTTAGTACAGAGCTCAATACAAAGGTAGTCATTAATCTTGTGTTGCTGCCGTCACTCAGGATATGTTCATCACTCATGCAGGCATCGCCTTTCTCCTGGGCTATGTAGGAAATGGAATCGTACTATGCATTCGTATTTACAAACCTCAGTGCCCATTTGTACCAGGCCCTGGTTCCTCAGGGTAGGCGCAAGGTCCTAAGCCTCCAAATCCATGGTGTTATTCAGGAGTGCGGGCGTTTCTGAGGACTAGGATGCTAGACCTCTTATCTGAGTGTACTTTCACCTGGGTGCTACCCACTTCCTGCACAGCGGGAACTCGTGGGCACCCCAGACACTCCTGTATCACCTCTCAGTTCAGTTGGTCTCTCCTCATTCTCCATATGCCTGGGGGGTTTGTGTGTGTGTGTGTGTTTGCTTTTTAAAAATTATTATTCTGTTCAAAACTCAGGAGTTTCTTTTGAAAGGATCCTTGCTGTCTGTGTGGTGTCTTGGTTGTGGTGCCTGAAAAGGTGTTGCTAATGACAGAACCTTGATACGGCCCATTCATTGATTCATCGTTAAGCCAGACTTCCCAGAAGCCTCTGGGCTCACAGAGGACCTGAGTCAGGCTCTCTCTTTCCTGGTTAAGAAAATAGATGAGGCTTGTTTTTTTCTTCCTCCTCTGGACATTGTCCCTCTCTACATGGAGGGAGGACCCTGGAGGACAGCCCGGGCCACTTTCAGCTCTGAGGGAAGGTCTGTGTTCATTATCAGTCTCTAAGTCCAGTGGATTTGCCTGCAGTGGGTGTGAGGTGGGAAGCCAGCTCTCCGGCACCCTGGGGAGGAGGGTCGCCCCGTTCCAGGGCACCCTCCGTGCTGAGGGAGTGAGAAGCCTGGCGCTTCTGCGTGTGTACACGCGCAGCCCGACCTTTGGCTGGTAGCGTCGGTCTTCTTCACAGGGCTGTCCTTTATGGCTTTGTTTCTTTGCTGAGTGGCTTTTGTTCCACCAGAGTTGAGGTTTGTTTGATTTAGGGCAGGTGGTGTTTGAAATCAGTTTTCTAGCCTTTACCTGAGCTGGAAAGTCCTCCCTGGAACCCCCCCCAGCTCTGTCCCCACATGGTATCCACACATAGGTTCTTGCAGCTTTGAGACGTGCTTGTGAGTTGGATGCACAGTTTGTTTTCTAAAGTACCGTGTGACTCGTACAGAGATCTTTAATTTATCTTCTGGGAACTCCGTGAACGACGGAGAGGATCCTCTGGGATCTCTGCATAGGATGATCTGTAGCTCCAGAAGAAACACTTAACATTGTCTGCAAGAGCACAGATAACCATTCACCTTGGGTGGTTTAAATATTCACTCCTGTGCAGAGATGGGTCAGGTTTTATACATTCCATGCTGGAAAAGGAGTGGCCCATCTTTTATGTTAGGAAAAAAAATGAGTACCCTGAGTCGAGCACTGCCAGCTGCTGTCGTATAAAAAAATTGGAGGTTGTTACAAGGAAATGAGTACGTGAGGTTCATCAGAATACAGAGATTGTGAGAATCAAGGGAAGATCTCTGCTCTGTTTTTGGGACCTCAGTGCAACTTTGTGGGGAGGGAGGATTCTCAGGACCTCCCTTCTCAGTGCAGGAGATTATTTCATGGGGAGTTTAAAAAAAAGTGATAGAATAGGAATCACATAAAATTTGCCATTTTAACCACCTTTAAATGTCTAATTCCACGACCCTAAGTACTTTCGCACTGTTGTACAACCATCACCACCACACATCTCCAGAACTTCATTGTCGTCCCAAATAAACTCTGTATCCATTAAACAGTAACTTGTTATTTCTCCCCCTTCTCCAACCCCTCATAACCTCTATCCTGCTTTCTCTCTTTATGAGGGTTTTTTTTTTTAAATTAAGAGGGTACAATTATTTTTGGTTACACGGATCCCTTTGTAATTCTTGAGTTACAGCTGTAAGTGTGCCCGTCACCCAGACAGTGTTCATTATACCATTAGGTAGGTTTTCTTTTCTTTTTTTTTCTTTCAAAATCTCATGCTCAAAGGTCAGTGTTAGTTATGTTTTCGCTCACCCCTCTGCCCCTTCTTTATGCATTTGACTCTTCCAAAGTGGCTCATGTTAAGGGAAATCCTATGGCATTTGTCGTTTTGTGACTGGCTTGTTTCACTCAGCATAACGCCCTCAAGGCTCGTCCGTGTGGTGGCGGGTATCAGAACTGCCCTCCTTCTATAAGGCTGAGTGACACTCCATTGTGAGTAGAGGCCACGTTTTGGTTAGCCGTTTATCCGCGGTTGGACATTCAGTTGTGGCCACCTCTGGCTCCTGTGAGTAGTGCTGTGATGGACCTGGGCATACAAGTGTCTCTTGTTTCTTGTGAGGTTTTGAGCTTATTCAGTTTGGTAAAATGTATCTTTCATAAATTAGATGGGCAGGACCAAGTAGTATTTCATACCATGCCTTCCTCCAAAACAGCTTGGGGATAAGAATGCTGACAATAGCACGGAGGGTGGTTGGGTTGAAGCCACGTGAGGGACGGCTACCTGCTTCTGCCTTTCACCTGCAGCTGCTGCGCCGAGCTGGTGTCATTTGTCCCTCCATCCCCACCGGGCCAGTGCTGTGGTTGCCACTGTGCTCGCTGCCAGGGTGGGGGTAAGAGCTCGGGAGACCTGCTCCCACATCTGGCCAGTCTCTGCAGACCACAGCCACCTTTCAAAGGTGACATTTCAGAATAGAACAAAACATCCTTAGCTTTCTCCCAAAATTGACTGGAATTAAACCTTTTCTTTTTTGGTGACAGGAGGGGGTTATAACGGGAGACAAACTGACATTTAAATATTGCAAACATTGAATGCTTAAATTTCAGATTGCTTTTCCCCTTTGGGTAGAATCTGTGGCTTTCAAAAGTAGCTCCAAGGCAAAAGGTCAGTGGCAGGGCGTAGCGGTGAAGTTATCAGATGTTGGTCTCTGTAATAATCCACTTATATGTGTCACAGGGTAAAAGTCAGAGCCTTTATGTAATGATTAGATGTCAGACTAACTGTACACATCCTAATCTATAGTTTCTAGAAGAACGATAGAATCTCATGTAAGGTTATACTGACACTGTTATGAAAATTAATCAAATAAGGACGTGCTTACTTAAAAAGCAGAATTTTTCTTCTTTTTATTGTTGGGGATTCATTGAGGGTACAAGAAACCAGGTTACATAGATTGCATTTTTAGGTGAAGTCGCTCTTGCAATCATGTTTTGCCCCCAAAGGTGTGGCACACACCAAGACCCCACCACCTTGCTCCTTCCCTCTCTCTGCTCTTCCTTTCCCCAGCTCTTCCTCATTCTTTCTCTCCCCTTCCTCTACCCCCACCATGTCATTAATTGTCATTAATTGTCCTCATATCAAAATTGAGTACATGGGATTCATGCTTCTAAAAAGCAGAATTTTTTAAATGTTAAAAAATTGCAGCCCGCACAGAGGCTCACACCTGTAATCCTAGCTTTCTGGGAGGTCGAGGTGGAAGGAAATTTTGAGCTCAGGAGTTTGAGACCAGTCTGAGCAAGAGAGGGACCCTTGTCTCTACAAAAAATAGAACAGTTAGCCAGGTGTCATGATGGGTGCCTATAGTCCAGGTACTCGGGAGGCTGAGGCAGGAAGATCCCTTGAACCCAGGAGTCTGTGGTTGCTGTGAGCTAGGCTGATGCCAAGGCACTCTAGCCTGGGCAACAGAATGAGACTTTGTCTTAAAAAAAAATTACCAACACTTCAAATCAACCACTAATGCCCCCATCTCTGGGTGTCCTTCCACTTTCCTGTCTCATGACAACAGCAGCCACAGAAAAGATACTAAGCTTGACACGACTAATCTCAGAGATTTGACACTAGCGCAACCTGATTAAGAACATATGGAGTTTTGCTTCAGTCTTATACTTTCCTCCTTACTTAGAGAAACAGAGTCAAAATTCTCGGAGGTCAATTTGAGACCCTCAGGCTGTGAGTGGGCACATGAGCAGCGTCTAATGTTTCTTGGATCTTTGAGGTCGCTGGACCAGAGAATGAGAGTGTAAGGGGCAAGCTCTAAACAGAGTGACCTGTGGGTTCTCCTTCCAGCGAAGGCTCCGGAGGGGAGGGTGTCTCGGGAAGTTTTGGAGAGTGTCCCAGGCAGAGGGGACAGATAACTGAGTGCAGAGGCCCTAAGGCCAGCATGCCAGGCTTGTCTGGCTGTCCTCAGTGAGTGAGTGGGGAAGGAAGGGCAGAAGGGATGTGAGAACAGAGAAGTAGGACAGCCAGGTCTTGGAGGGACTTCCCAGGCTGTGCAAGGACATGGGTTTTGACTTTGGGTGAGATGGGGAGGTCAGTACAGAATGTTGTTCCACAGGGTGATGTGATGTGACTTGGGTCTTTCTGATTGTCATGTGAAGACCACAATGGGCTGAGGGCTCCTAGCAGGAAGACCAGGTGGGAGGCTTAGCCAGTCAAGCGATGGTGGAAGCTTCCACCAGGGTGGTGGAGATGCCGGATTCTGGAGAGAGAATGGGAGTAAGTAGGAAAGGTGCATAGATACAGACGCACCATTTATTTTGATAGATTATAAAGGCAAAAGGACTTCTGGACAGATCGTATGTGAGGTGTAAGAGCCAGAGATAACTTTTCTTGGCAGATCTTGGGTTGCAAAAAGGAAATGTGAGTTTCAGAATGCTGTGAATTCACTGGACTGTGTTCAGATCACTTGTAATAGCTCATCAAGAGGCTCGTCAGAAAAATACCTTATAAGGCTTTGCTTCAGAGCACTTGACTGTGTTTATTATCAGCGTTTCTTCCCACTTCGTGGGGGGGGGGTGTTGTTGGAAGAAGGACTTGGCTTTTGGGAAGCAGAGGGTTTTTTTTAATTGGCAGGAAGATGTGTAATTCCCAGGCCTTCCTCCCCCCAGGGCTGTGCTCCAGGTGTTATCCTGTGAAAGCCTCAGGCCCCCTCCACAACTTTTCCTGTCCTTTGCCTGATTGGGAGAGTGAGTTCTTCCCAGCCCCTTCCCATCTCCACCCATACTACTTTTTGTTTTTAACAATATTATTATTATTATTTTTGTTATTGAGACAGAGTCTCACTATGTTGCCCTCAGTAGAGTGCCATGGTGTCACAGCTCACAGCAACCTCTAACTCTTGGGCTTAAGTGATTCTCTTGCCTCAGCTTCTCCAGTAGCTGGGACTATAGGCACCTGCCACAATGCCTGGCTATTTTTTCTTTCAGTTGTCATTGTTGTTTAGCTGGCCCGGGCTGGGTTCAAACCCGCCACCTTCCGTGTATGTGGCTGGTGTGGCTGGCACCATAACCACTGTGCTACGGGCACCGAGCCAGTTTTTAAAAATATTATTGTTACTACTTTTTTTTTTTTTTTGCACTTTTTGGCTGGGCTGGGTCTGAACCCGCCACCTCTGGCATATGGGGCTGGCACCCTACTCTTTTGAGCCAAAGGCACCGCCCTTGTTACTACTTTCTTTTAAAGACAGAGTCTCACTTTATCACCCTCAGTAGAATGCCATTGCGTCATAGCTCACAGCAACCTCAAACTCTTGGGTTTAAGCAATACTCTTGCCTCAGCCTGCCAAGTAGCTGGGACTACAGCTGCCTGCCACAATGCCTGGCTATTTTTTAAAGATGGCGTCTTGCTCTTGCTCATGTTCAGGCTGGTCTTGAACTCATGAGCTCAAGCAATCCACTCACCTTAGCCTCCCAGAATGCTAGGATTACAGGTGTGAGCCACTGCGCCCAGCAACAACATTATTGAGATATAATTAATGAAGCATATAATTCATCCTTTTAATGTATATAATTTGGCTGGGCATGGGGGCTCTCACTTGTGATCCTAGCACTTTGGGAGGCTCAGACAGGTGGATCAATTGAATTCAGGCGTTTGAGACCAGCTTGAGCAATAGTGAGATCCTGTCTCTACTAAAACTAGAAAAACTAGCCAGGCTTCATGGCAGGTGCCTGCAGCCACGGCTACTTGGGAGGCTGAGATAGGATCCCTTAAGCCTGGGAGTTTGAGGTTGCTGTGAGCTATGATGCTTCCACTGTTTCCAGAAAAAGAAAAAGTATACAATTTGATGAGTTTTCATGTATTTACGGAACTATGTAACCATTACTACAATCTACGTTGGTTAAAATTTTTTTGTCACCCCAAAAAGAAATCCTATTACTTTTAGCTGTCCCTCATTTATTCCCTTGTCCCCAAAGGCCCTGTGAACCTCTGATCTACTGTCTGTGTCTATGAGTTTGCTGGTTCTGGACATGGAATCATACAGTACATGGTCCTTTGTGATGATGCAATTAGCATGATGTTTTCAAGTTTCATCCACCTTGCGGCTTTTGGCAATACTTAATTTCTTTACATTGCCAAATGCACTCATTGTTTTTGCACATGATACATTCTTGCAGAAAACACAGGAAGTGGCAACGTGTGTGAGTTACTACATAGACCAACCTGTTATAAAGGGAATGGTTTTGCCCAGAGTTAAAGGGGTGCGTGTGTCTGTCTCTGGGTGTGGATATGTGTGTGCATTTGTTCACCTGCACAATTGAATAGAAAGTCCACACTGGATCTAAAGACCAGGGTCCTTCTGGTAGCCTATTGATTTGCTGTCTTTCAATGGTTTAACAATTACTTATTAAATACTCACTACATTCCAGGCCTCGTGCTAGGTACTGGTGGTAAACACAGCGATGAACAGGACCTAGATGTGGCCTTCCCCCTCATGTTGGAGGTGGGGTGAGAGTAGTAGATATTAAACAAAATATTGAATAAACGAGACATGAAACAAATTGATATCAGAATTACAATCCGTGATAAGGGCCTTAAAGGAAAATAAGATATTCCTATGAGAGTAATGAGGGCCTACATAAAAATGGCCCTAAGGAATCCAAATATCCATTGATGAATGAATAAACAAAATGCAGTGTATCTATATGATGGAATATTTTTCAGCCCTAAAAAGAAAGGAAATTTTAATATATGCTACATGGATGAAATTTGAAGACATTTTGCTGAATAAGCCAGACAGAAAAAGGACAAGTATTGTGTGATTCTACTTTTATGAAGTATCCAGAATAGGCAAATGTATAGACACCGAAAGTGGAAGCGGGTTCCCAGACATTGGAGGTGGGTGGGGAGATGGGGAGTTATGGCGGAATGGGTACTGGGTTTCAGTTCGGGCTGATGAAAAGTTTCTAGAGGTGGGTGGTGGTGGTATTTATACAACCATGAGAATCCACTTAATGTCATTGAAACGTCTACTTAAGAATTATTAAAATGGTAAGTTTTATGTATATTTTACCACAATTAAAGAAAAAGGGAGGGTCCTTTGGAGGAGGTTATGGTTGAGACCTGAAGGGCGGAAGGCACCAGTCAGGGTGGGAACAGCAGGTGCAAAGGCCCTAAGGTAGGTGACAGCTTACTGCTGTGTTCTAGGAACCAAGTAAGGCCAGATCAGCTGGGATGACATGATGCCAGGGCGAAAAGCATGGGGGAGAGAATGAGGGAGATGGATCCCAAGCTGTAGAGAACCTGATAGGAAGCCATTGATGTATTTTTAAGCAGTGGAGTGATGATGTGATTTGACTTCTACTTTCAGCTCATAATTCAGACTACAGTTTGGAGAACGGGTTGGGTGTCCAGGAGAGGATGGGGGCCAGGGCGGCAGGAGTGGAGATGAATAAAAGTGGCGGGCAGGAGTGCCCTTCCGGAGAGGAATCTTGGTTTTGTTGATAGGTTTGATTTGAGAACCTGAAAGAAAAGTGTCAGATGATTCTCAGATTTCTAACATAAGCAAGTGAAGAGGATGGTGCCACTGAAACAAAGGAGTAAGTTTGGAAGATGAAGAAATTAGCTGTGGTCATGTTTAACCTGAGCTGTGGGACATTTGGACATGGCCAGAGGTCCAGCTTTGGGAGATTCAGAAGTCTGGGCTGGAGACACCTAACTTTGGTCCAAAATTGGCAGTGGGGAGTTGGATTTGAGGAGTTCCAGACGGACCCTGGAAAAACTTACGAAACCAATGATTTGTATCTGTTAGTTTTGGCTGATTTGGGGGAAATGATATATTCAACCACTTTTTGAGCAACCAAGTATGTAAAATTTGAGCGAGAAAGCACTTGTACACATCACAGGCCCTGTTTTGTGGACACCGATGATGGGGGTGCTGATGCCGGGTTGTCTAGTAGACAGGGCCACTGTTGATGGCTCAAAATGTTTCTCAGATGCAAAGGGCCACTTTTTAATGTTATGGGAACTTATTAAAGTCAAAGAATTTCTCATGGAAAATAGAGTATTTAAATTGGCTTGTGTGACCTGACCCGAAAGCCAAATCACTCTTTCCAATAATATGTGCCGAGTGATATACGCAATGGTGCGGCCTTTGTTTGCGAAGTACTGTACTTTCTTTCACGCATTGTGTTTACCCACCCAGCTCTGTGGTGTCTGAATTTACAGGTCTCTTTCTGTGAGCAGAGGAACTATAACTCGCCTGAGGTTTCAGAACTAGTCACTGACAAAACCAGAAATTGTGCTCAGGTTTCTCGACTCCCAGGGTGGGGGGTTCTTTCCAGGACCTCACAGCTGGAGGGTGGAAAATTGGTCCAAATCACCCGGAGAAGGAGTTGCCAGATTTAGCAAATAAAAATATTGGGTACGCAGTTCAAGTTGAATCTCAGATAAACAGTGAATAATTTTTTTTTTTAGTATGTCCTATGTGATATTTGGAACTGACTTACATTAAATATTATGTGGTGTTTATCTCAAAGTCAAATTTAACTGCATGTCCTATATTTTATCTGGCAACTCCACCTAGAGATGAACTTTTAGAACATAAAACTGGCTGTAATTTGGGGACTGTCTGTATATTTAAGCTCCTTATAAAAACTCCTGGATCATCCAAGCATTTTGTTGTATTTGGGAGTGGGAGGGAAGAGGAAGATTTATTTATTTATTTTTTTCCTTGTTTTCAAAATGGTTGTGTGATACTCTCCCAGCCTTTAGTGACTATCCATGATTTGTGATAAACAGCAGCTTTGTGTTGGGCAAGCAGCAGGCTTCAGGCTCAGGAGATGTCAGCTCTGGCGAATCTTGTTTGACCTTGGCTAATCACAGCAATTCTTTACATTTTTCAATCACTGCACAGTTTTAAAATTTTCTCATTTGGAGGTTGGGAGGATGGGTATATTATCCCCATGGAACAGATGAGGAGCCCAGGGGGAAGCAGGGTGTGGGGTGTAGGCAGTGGGAGTAACCAGGTGGGGACACTTCTAGTTGCTTTTCTAAGCTCCGCTTCTTCATGCTTCCTGGATGTTTTATAGGATACCTTACCATTGCAATTGCACGACTCCTTCTGGTTTGCCATAGGTTTTCCATTTTTCCCACTTATAGGTTGTAAATAATTTCAAGCATGACGTGTTTAAATGACAATGAAACGTAATGCATTTCGGATGGGTTCGGATGGGTACAGTTTTGTTCATTCTGTATTCACTTTTATACATAAATTACTATTATGTCTAAACAATGGATACCATAGATACTTTCAGAAGGCTTATACAATTTCAAGTGAGATCTTTTTATTTTAAAAGATATTAAATCTTCAGAAAAGGTACCAATATTCACGAACCTGTAACCATTGATGTTCAACAAACCTTAGACTGTTTTTATTTATTTATTTATTTATTTACTTGAGCCAGAGTCTCACTTTGTTGCCTTCAGTAGAGTGCTGTGGTGTCATAGCTCACAGCAACCTCAAACTCTTGGGCACAAGTGATTCTCTTAGCCTCCTGAATAGCTGGGACTACAGGTGCCCAACACCCACTAGGCTATTTTTTAGAGATGGGGTCTCACTCTTGCTCAGGCTGGTCTCAAACTCGTGAACTCAGGCAATCCACCCACCTCGGCCTCCCAGAGTGTTAGGATTACAGCCGTAAGCCACAGTGCTTGTCCCTGAAGAGACCTTTTAAAACTTAAAAACAATAAAGGTGAGAAATCAAAAATACTCTTAAAAACCATTTTGAGGGCGGCACCTGTAGCTCATCGAGTAGGGCGCCGGCCCCATATACCAAAGGTGGTGGGTTCAAACCCGGCCTCAGCGAACTGCAAAACAGAAAAATAGCCAGACGTTGTGGCAGGCGCTTGTAGTCCCAGCTACTCAGGAGGCTGAGGCAAGAGAATCACCTAAGCCCAGGAGTTGGAGATTGCTGTGAGCTGTGATGCCATGGCACTCCACCAAGGGCAATAAAGTGAGGCTCTGTCTCTACAAAAAAAAAACAAACAAACATTTTGAGGGTTGAACTCTCTTTGACATTTTTTTTGTGTTTCTAGTGTTCACGGACCATTAGAAGGACACATTTGATTATTGAAATAAAGGGGCTTCTATCAGAAGATACTCACCCGAAGTGTCAGTCGAGTTGAGGCTGAGAAACCCGCCCTCAACTGTGGACAGGAATCTTAAAATCCTCAGCACATTTTCAGCTCTAATATTCCTGTTTGTGTTAAATTTACTAGGTTCTTTTCCCCTGCCCTAGCCCCAACTGGTCTCCACTTAAAAGGTGATTGTGGGGATTTTTGTTTAATTTCTCTGTTTATTTCCTGTACTGCTACAGGCACCATTTTTAGACCAGCTGAGCATCCTCCATTTGCACATATCCATAGTAATATTTGCATTTAATAATCCTGACTTTGTGAAAGACTCTGTGAAATAAACGCTATTGTTTAAAGAGAAAAGGATTAAGCGCAAAAGGAAAAAAGATGACAATGAAATATTTGGTCATCAAAATGTTTTTAATAGAAAAAGAATATTTTCACTCTTAGGTCAACAGTGCAGTTACTTCTAACCTTAGTTGATTTCAATATCATTTCTCTTCTTACCTAGAATTCTGCTGGGACAGCATGCTCCCTTTGTCTCAGGCCCCCCCACACCTGCTGTATTCTTCATCTGTGATTCTTTCTTCTCTTCACCTGCTTACCAGGTGCTGCTTCCTCCTGGAAGGCTTCCAGATTTGTCCCTCCCAGGCCAAACTGAGGGGCCCCTCCTCTGTTCGAGTAGCCGCCTGTATATCCCCGTCCTGGCATGGATGGTGCCATCTTAGAGATGGTAGCTAGGGATAATTTCATGTCCGACTTGGCTTTATCAGAGCTAGTTACCTAGACACTGGTTTTCAAAGTATGATCCCTGGACCAGCCACATCAGCACAGCGTTGCTGTCCACTAGACCTACCACTCAGAAGTCCTGAAGGTAGGACCCAGCAAGCTGTGTCTTCACAAAACATCCAGGTGATTCTGATGCCAGCTGGAGGTTGAGAGCCACTGGCCTTGAGGTTTTTGATGAATAAGATTTCAAGGCAATGTCCAGCCATGGCAGGAAAGGATGTGTTAGGATTCCTTAGTGCCGTTACTTGGAGCAGGTAGGAAGCAGGAGAAATGTGGACCCACAGGTGTGGCATTCCTGAGCAACATTGAACTTGCTGGCCTACTTGTCTAGAGTTTGGCTAATGGTGAGACTAGCCCCTTGGCCAGGCTTTGTTGTTGCCTCTCAGCCCCCAACACAGTGCACAATAGTTAAAAGTGCCTTAATAGTCAAAAACCAATAGGGGTGGTCAGGGTCACCCCAAAAGGGGTGGTCAGGAAAACAAATGGTCCCTGACCCCCCTCCATTGGTCTGTGAGTTAAATTGTAGTAGCTCTTCTACAATTACATAGTAAATGCGTACGCAGTGGAGTCAGAGACCCGCCTTTTCCATGCTGATAGGCACCAGCATCAGCTGCCATTATTAAAGACACGATTTATGAGAGACAAGGCAGTGAAGAACATTGAACCAATAATTGCTGACTGGACTGTTTTTGTAGTGTCTCTGCCATAAAAAGAATCCACCGTGACCTAATTAAGTGAATTTTATGGCTTTCATTCCTTAGGAAGCTGCTAGAGGAGAATAATCAAGTTCTTAGACCTTATCACTTAGTAAAACAGTCACAAACAAAAATAGATATTTTAGCATTTTTGGACCAACTTTTGGTATAAATTGCCATGCTTTGGAAATGCCATTAAACACTGAGGATTTTTTTTTTTTTTTTAACACACCTACTCAGGAAAAATGGACTCTTGTGAAGTCTTGGTCTGGGTTAAAGATGTTTTTACGGATGATGCTTGGGTAGGCCGGGTGTGGTGGCTCACACATGTAATCCTAGCACTTTGGGAGGCTGAGGCATTACATCACCTGGGCACAGGAGTTCAAGACCAGTCTGAGCAAAGTGAGACCCCATCTCTACTAAAAATAGAAAAACCAGCTGGGCATAGTGGCAGGTGCCTGTAGTCCCAGTTACTTGGGGGGCTGAGGCAAGAGGATGGCTTGAACCCAGGAGTTTGAGATTGGTGTGAGCTGTAACCCCACAGCTCTCTACCCAGGACAACAAAGTGAGACTGTCTACCCGCCCTCCCCCAAAAAGTGCTTGGAAACAAAGACTATTCTATGAAATATTTGCATACAGCAGGGAAAACAGCTAACACCTATATTCACTTCCTGGGACTTTATTTATTTTTTTTAGATTTATATTACTGCCAAAAGACAAAGGATAGAGTTTTCAAGATCTTTTTTTTTTTTTTTCTTGAGACAGAGCCTCAAGCTGTCACCCTGGATAGAGTGCTGTGGCATCACAGCTCACAGCAACCTCCAATTCCTGGGCTCAAGCGAGTCTCTTGCCTCAGCCTCCCAAGTAGCTGGGACTATGGCACCCGCCACAACGCCTGGCCATTTTTTGGTTGCAGCCGTCATTGTTGTTTGGCAGGCCCAGGCTGGATTCGAACCCGCCAGCTCAGGTGTACATGGCTGGTGCCTTAGCCTATTGAGCCACAGGCGCCGAGCCAAGTTTTCAAGATCTTAAGAGTACTTTAGAGTTAGTATAACTCCAGTTGTTTCCTAGATGGACCAAGTCATGCTTCATACTGAGTCTGGTTTTAGTCAATCAATTTTAGATGCTTGTCAAAAAAGGACAACGTGAGAAAGTCAAAATGATTTGTGGACCTTTTATGCAGGCTTGCCTGCAAAGCTTTTGAGATGTAAGATAGGCACTAGTTTATTAAAGACTTTGCTAAAGTGTGCCTAACCTAATCAACGAGAGGCAATTTCTTCAGCCCAGGTGACATGTTAAGTTGTCACAACTTGGAAGCCATACTATCATCTAGTGATTGTTACTTGCAGAGATGCTGCTAACCATCCTGCAATGTGCAGGGCAGTCCCCACAACCACGTGTCCCTCCTGAAGTGCTGGTAGTGCTGAGATTGAGAAATCCTGCCCTAAAGCATGAATAGGAATCCTCTTGAAACTCTGGACTGGGCCAGGCGTGGTGGCTCATGCCTATAGTCTTAGCAGTCTGGGAGTCCAAGGCAGAAGGATCCTTTGAGCTCAGGAGTTCGAGACCAGCATGAGCAAGAGTGAGGTCCCATCTCTACTAAACATTGAAAAATTAGCTGGGTGTGGTGGGTGCCTGTAGTCTTTGCTACAAAGGAGGCTAAGGCAGGAGGATTGCTTGAGCCCAGGAGCTGGAGGTTGCTGTGAGCTTGTAGAAACTAACCCCCCAGCACTGTAGCCTGGGCAACAGAGTAAGAGTCTGTCTCTAAACCAACTCAAACCAAAAATGCTGGGGTTCTGCAGGACTCTGGCCTAGATATGTTTCTTACTCTGTGAGGTGGACCCCACACATAGCACACTGAGCGCTGACTCGCCGATCTGTTTAGATGAGACTCCTCTGTGGCCAGTGATTAAGGCAGAAACCAGGACTTGAACTTTGACCCCTTTCTTTTCCAAGCTGTACCATCCATCTCTATGATCTGTTGCTTCTATCTCCAGAAGACTTGACTCCACCTGATCACTCTGTCTCCATCACCATCCAGTGGGTTCCAGCCCTCCCCCTAAACCTAGAGCAACCTCTCCGATCCTGGATCTTGTCTGCACCCAGCTGCGACACCTGTCACCTCAGCATCACAGTCACAACACACGTCTTCCTGTCCACAGCTCACCAGGCCTGGCCTGCTCTGAGCCCTGCTTCCTCCCACTCATAACATTCTTGTCCTGTTTCAGTTTCTGAGGCATGACGAGCTCTTTCCTTCCAGAGGCCCTTCACGTTTGTCACTTTCCCATCTGCAAAGCTCTTCCTCTGAATGGCTCCTCCTCATCTTTTGCCATTTGGTTCCAGTGTCATTTCCTCAGAGTATTCTTGGACCACCCAGGGTAAGGCAGGACCCGCCAGAGTGCTGCTCTCTGCTCTTGTTTGTACTTACCAGAGTATAACCCTTTATCTGTGGGATTACTTGTGTGCTGTCCCGGTGATACTTAGATACTTGCTGTCCCCATAACCTACCTATTGGGCGCCAAGGAGTGACCACGTCTATCTTGCTCACTGTGGCTCACGGGTGACCACGGCTGAAACTTGCTGTGCAATAATGTTAGAGTAATATTGGTGGCAGCAGTCACTGCCTGAGTGTGAGTGAAGGGAGATGAGTGGTGGTGCTGACGGAGGGGGAGTGTGACACTCAAGGCTGTGGGGGCCTAGAGAAGAGTGTTACTAACTCAGCGGTACTCAGGTGGGTCCCAAGAAGTGGTTCCACTAGAGGGTGATGAGTTTTCTTTAGAGATGGGGGTCTTGCTGTTTACCCAGGCAGCTCTCTAACTTTGGGCTCAAGCAATCCTCCCAACGTGAGCCACCACACCTGGCCTGGAGGGCGAACATGAAGAATGATTCAGGGTGTCCCAGGCTTGGGAAATAATTAAAAGATCCAGTGGGGGCGAGTGGGAGAAACACCTGACATTAAGTACATCCTAAAGAAAACCGTGCCTGTGAACATGGGGACCGTCCAGAAAGTGTCCATTGCCACAATGTAGACCAGTGTCTTCTCAAACATTACTCTGTGTATGAGTCTCCTGGGGGTCTTGTCAAAATGTAGATTCTGGGTTCGGTTGGTGGAGGGATTCTCCCTTTCTTTTTTTTTTTTGAGACAGAGCCTCAAGCTGTCACCCTGGATAGAGTGCTGTGACATCACAGCTCACAGCAACCTCCAATTCCTGGGCTCAAGTGAGTCTCCTGTCTCCGCCTCCCAAGTAGCTGGGACTACAGGCGCCTGCCACAACGCCCGGCCATTTTTTGGTTGCAGCCGTCATTGTTGTTTGGCGGCCCAGGCTGGATTCCTGCCAGCTCAGGTGTACGTGGCTGGCGCCTTAGCCGGTTGAGCCACAGGCGCCGAGGCGCAAACTTAATTTTTAAAATTCTGTCTCTTGTGAATTTTAGGAGCCTTTTATTGCTTCATTTAAGGCAGCATCTACCAGATGTGGTTGATATCATTCAAGTTCTTCCCCTCCACAAGCTTTTCTGTATAATTCAAGGAAATAGAAACATAAACAAGACGTGTTTGTTAAATCACACGTGTCCACCGTGTTGCGTGCCTGTCATTAGTTTCAAAGCACCGTAGTGAGCATGTCAGAACTTCTGTTAAACATGAAGCCCCCTAAATATCACCTCAGCCACGCCTGCACCCGTCAGGTGCCCTCTTTCCGCCATCGTCTGAGAAGAGTGTTACTAATTCAGCAGTACTCAGGTGGGTCCCAAAAAGGGGTTCCACTAGAGGGTGATGAGAAACCACGGCATGGTTTCTCTGTAGAGCTTCCTTAGCCTGTGGTGTGCTCTCTCTCACCCATCGCATCTCCAGGAACGTGTCTGTCTCCCATCAGGTCCTGCGTCTTCAGAAATGACAAACTAGAATTAATCCTAGACAGCTATCATTAGGAGGGCACATCTGTATCGGAAGAGAACCATATTACAGTCAAGACGGAAACAAACGGGTTTCACATTCTCTGGAACCTTTTTAAGATGCATAGATGACAGGAATTTTCCATATGTGCGACTGTGCCATTCTTTTTGGTAACTGAGATTTTCAAACTTGGCTGTACATTAGAATCACCTGGGAGTATCAGAAATCTTGATGCTTGAGTCTTCCACCCCAGAGATTCTGATGAACCAACCCGGGGTGCACCTGGGGTGACTCTAGAGCACCATCCAGGCAGAGGGCTGCTGGGGAAGTAGACCGCATAGGAATCTACCCCACACAGGATGCCTAAACATCAAAAGATTACTTGGATTTATGGAAATGTCTAGTTACGACCCTACTGAGGAAGTGACTGAAATAAGTGAACGGTGTGATTTAACAATGGGTTGGATTCTGCGATGTATCAGCTGTGGCTTTGATCATACCTCTTAATAACTTCATAAGGGCTAAGCCCTTTCCCATGTAATACCTTATTTTCATAGGAATTCTGAAGACAGGAATTCTGGCCTGTATGCACCCCTTCCCACCCTGGGGATTTACTGTATTGAACTGCAATGATCTGTTTCCCTCCCCTTGAGATTTGCTGAGAGACTACCCTATTTTTTTCATCCCTAGGGTCTGTCCACAACCTAGTCAGTGTTCAGTAAGTGATGAAGTAATTGATGCATTCATTTCCACTTTACAGATGGGGACGCAGGGGCACAGAGAGTCTAAATCAAGTTAAGTGCTCTCACTTCCCCTAATCTTTCTGAGCTCTGGATTCCCATTGTAAATAAATGAAAAAATTTGGAGATTTTCTCTAACAACCCTTATAGCTCTAATATAGGTAGTTTTGTTTTATGATTTTATTATAACTGTAGTGTTGCCAGTACTCACAAAGCTCTCCAGAGGGAGTGGTACTGTTTCAAGAGTAAAGATAGCGGCTCGGCACCTGTAGCACAGTGGTTACGGTGTCGGCCACATGCATGGAGGCTGGCGGGTTCGAACCTGGCCCAGGCCAGCTGAACAACAATGACAACTGCAATAAAAAAAATAAATAGCTGGGCATTGTGGTGAGCACCTGTGGTCCCAGCTGCTTGGGAGGCTGAGGCCGGAGACTCGCTTAAGCTCAAGAATATGAAGTTGCTGTGAGCTGTGACACAATAATACTCTACAGAGGGCAGCATGGTGAGACTCTGTCTCAACAACAACAACAACAACAGTGAGTAAAGATAGGATCAAAGTAACCCACCTATTGGCAAGAATGGAAATTCATGTAACATTTCCACCAAGACCAGGAACTCAGTCCCGAATTCTGAGTATCCAAAATCACCTCAGATGACTTTGAAAAAGTAGAAATTCCTGTGTCCTGTGCCTTCCCTTTTCAAAGCGCCCTAGCACCCCCCCCCTCGACGCTCCCAGTTATTTTTGAAGCAGACCAGTGAGAATTTGAGGCCCACTTCTTGGTGCTCTGGGAAATGACTCCTATCTGACCAGCAGTGGTTATGTGAATGGTCTTCAAGTCTGTTTATTGAATTTGAATTTTAAACAGCTGGGCTGCCCTGAAAGCAGCCCCGTTTGCACAGCCAACATAGGCCAGGGCAGAGATATCATACACATTGCTGAGACAGGGAAGTTGTCTTCTGTGTCAAGTCTGATGGAATCAGGGATGTGGCTATGCAGACTGGCCTGTTGACCACTTAGACTCTTGACTCATTTCCTAAGTGGCTAGGGTGAGGAGGAGGGGTAAACAAGCTGGGAAAACAGAAAAGAAATGTGAAACCACATCTTCCTTCTATTAGGCAGAAACAGTCCACAGGAAAAATGAAACATTTTTCACATATCATGTACAGTATTATTTCCAGCAGGCAGCCCCCTTTAGCTAAAGACAAGTGAGAGATTTTCAAAGGTTAGCAAATGTGAAGACCAGTCAAATATGTTTCCTGGAGTTTAAGTGAAATCTCTGGCACTGAATAGAACTGGAATCCTGATTGTCCGGTAACTGTCACTGCCCCTTCCCACCCTCCATCTTCCCAGAGCCTTTCTTTTACTTCTCAGCTCTCCTCCCCACCCCTTAGAATTTGGAAGGCAGCCCACCATAGTTCTGTGAAATTCCCGAAGCTATTACCATATATAAACATACAACAGGATGTCCTCAGAGCTGTGTAGTCACTTGGGAGCCAGGCCAGAGGCCTCTTTTTTGAATAAATCCTGTAAAACATTTAGTTTAATTATAAATTTGTGCATTTTCATTTTCAGAGGACTTTTTAAAAACATTTCACAGATTGAGTCTTTTTAAAATCTTTTCAAGAATTGGGTGGCACCTGCGGGTCAGTGAGTAGGGCACCAGCCCCATATATGGAGAGTGGCGGGTTTGGACCCGGCCCTGATCAAACTGCAACAAAAAATAGCCGGATGTTGTGGCGGGCGCCTGTAGTCCCAGCTACTCGGGAGGCTGAGGCAGGAGAATCTCCTAGGCCCAGAAGCTGGAGGTTGCTGTGAGCTGTGTGATGCCATGGCACTCTACTGAGGGCGATAAAGTGAGACTGGGTCTCTAAAAAAAAAAAAAAAAAAAACTTTTCAAAGATTTACTCAGGTTGAGTGGAAGATATAAAGAGTTTGCTTTATCCTCTTCCAACTTCAGACTTTTAGGTTTTTTTTTTTGTTTGTTTGCTTTTTTTCTTGGCTGGGGCTGGGTTTGAACCCGCCACCCTCGGTATATGGGGCTGGTGCCCTAGTACTTGAGCCACAGGTGCCATCCCCACCTTCAGACTTTTAATATTTCTCTGTTATCTATTGACATCTTTCAAAATAATTTTACAGGTACAAACTTGTGAAATTTAAGATGTGTAATAATCAGATATGTTATGAGGATTAGAAACATGGACCTCAAGGCTGGTTGATTTATTCAGCTTCTAATTTCTGTCATTTACATGCCGAAGTGATGTAATGGGTGTGGCAGAAAGAGAATGTTTGGTATTATACCTGAGAGTTTTTTCCTTTTGTTATACAAGTTAAGAATTGATTATTAATCATACCAAAAACAGGTCAGAAACACCATGTTCAGTGTTGCTAAAATTAAAGTTGAGTGTTAGCCCATAGCTGATACCAACTTACTTTTCTTTTTAATTTAATTTTTTTAAATTTCAGGTTAGTTTGAGGGTCCAAAGAATTAGGTTACAATATTTGCATTTGTTAGGTATAGTCCCTGTTATAGTTGTAACCTGCCCTCTGGAGGTGTGCCATATACCCCTACCTTGTGCTTGCTGAATGGGAACACCCCCATTTTACTGCTACTTCTTAAGTTTGTTCTATCAGGCCGGGTGCGATGGCCCATACCTGTAATGCTAGCACTCTGGGAGGCTGAGGCAGGTGGATTGCCTGAGCTCACAGGTTGGAGACCAGCCTGAGCAAGAGTGAGACCCTGTCTGTAAAAATAGCTGGGCAAAAAAACCACAAAAATAAGTAAATAAATAAAAATAGCTGGGCATCGTATGGGTGCCTACAGTTCCAGCTACTGGGGAAGCTAAGGCAAGATAATCACTTGAGCCCAAGAGTTTGAGGTTGCTGTGAGCTATGACACCACAGCATTCTACTGGGGGCAACAAGGTGAGACTCGTCTCAAAAAAAAAAAAAGTTCCATGAAAGGCTTCTCAAACTACCTTTGAACAAATGACCAAATTTGGGGCCCTGCTAAATTATCTCCTGATTCTCTTAGATGTAATTTATGACTTCTGTTTTGGAGAAATCTCCCCTTGGGCTGGGCTAGACCTGGTGATGTCCTTCACATGAATAAAACACAGCCCTAGTGCCCCCACTTCCCTCTTGTTCTCTCACTCGCTCTGAGAGAAGCCACCTACCAGGTTGTAATCTACCGTGTGCAGAGACACTTGTGACCAAGAACTGAGGTTGGCCTCTGGCTAGCAGCCCAGGTGGGATGGGACCCAGGAGCCCTGCGAGTCAGCTCCCAAGTGCATCCTCCCCAGGCGAGCCTTCTGATGACCACAGTCCTTGACTGGAGGCTGTGAGAGGCCCTGGGCCATGCCCAGCCACTGAAACTGAGATAATAAATTCTTGTGTTTAAAACTGCTGGACTTGGGGGGTTTTGTTAGGCAGCAGTAAATAGCCAATATGAGGACAAGGATTTCAGATACTGTTAAAGTTGCCCCCTGCCTTTGGGGAGCTCAATGTCTAGTAAGCTCTTCTGTTGTCAAGCATCAATGGTAAGTCAAGAAGCAAAACCATTACTATTATTTCTTATTTCTTTTTTCTTTCTTTCTTTCTTTTTTGAGACAGATTCTCACTCTATCACTCTGGGTAGAGTGCCATGACGTCATAGCTCTCAGCAACCTCAAACTCTTGGGCTTGAGCAATCCTCTAGCCTCAGTTTCTCGAGTAGCTGGAACTACAGGCATGTACTACTACACCCGTCTAGTTCCTCTATTTTTAGTAGAGATGGGGTCTCACTCTTGCTCAGGCTGGTGTCAAACTCATGAGCTCAGGCGATCCATCCTCCTCGGCCTTCCAGAGTGCTAGGATTACAGATGTGAGCCACTGTGCCCGGCCACTATTGTTATTTCTTGATAAAAGGCTCCAACAAGAATAGTACGAGCTTCCATTTTTGTCCCGTATGTTTTGCTTTTGGTTTAGTTTTTGAATAACACATGCAAATGATACAACCTTAACTCTTCCTGCCTCCTTTTATCTCAGTTACCCAAAGTCACCAGACATTACCAGTTTATTGATTAACTTTCTAGAGATGGTCTTTGCATTTACAAATGTGTACATACATATTTCTTTATTCCCCTAAAACAAATGACAGTGGGATTTGACTCTCAACTCTGTATCAGGAGTATGGTAGATACATCACAGATTGAAATCTGACATAGTTTCTGCCATTGGATTCCACTCTCAACTGAATTGATAAGAAATGAATTTGAGGATGGCACCTGTGGCTCAAAGGAGTAGGGCATCGGCCCCATATGCCGGAGGTGGTGGGTTCAAACCCAGCCCCGGCCAAAAACTGCAAAAAAAAGAATTTGAGAGGAAAGCCTGTGAGACAAAGGAAGGAAACATGTTGCATCACGACCAGGTAGGAATGGGACTCAGAGAAGCCATCTTTATCCGCCTGTCTTGGGAGGAAGAATCTTTTTGGACATCCAGACCACCTGCTTTTGAGATGCTTCCACAGTGAAGTAGCTTATTGGAGGAGAGTAAAAATGATTCTGTATGTTAGAAAATGTCCCAGACAATTGATCCAGCCACATCTCCCATTATTTTCTAGTCAATTTCCTTGGAAGAACCTTCATACTGTGGAAAACTTACATCGCATTTTTGTGACTTAATTTTGGTCATCTTTAAGGATCTAAGGTGGATCTGAGTTAGGAGAGAAGTCCCGAGAAACAGATATAATGAAGAAAGAAAAGGGGTTGCTGTCACACTTCTCCTCCTCTCTGCGGCCCCTCTGGGCAGATCGGGGTGACTGTAGTTAATTGTGCAGGTGATGTCTCAGGCTGCTGGAACTGAGTCACTCCTTCCCTGCCTGGCCTGAGACATCCGCCACGCAACTTCACCTGTTGGAATCTGAGTTTCCTTTCTGTAAGGCGAAGATGATTAAACCAGGTAATTAAAAAACCTTTCAAGCGTAGTAGAAGCCTAATTCATAGGGTATATGAAGACTAATAAAGGCCTTAGAAGAAAAGCAATGTACGAATTGGAGGTGGCGTTATCATTACAGTCATTACCTTTAAAATTATAGGCGGCGTGCCCAGCAAGTTGTAATGGAGAAAAAGAGTAATTGGACAGAACTCGGCTGAACAGTGATGTTAGTTTTGTTTCCTTCAAGTGTAGTAGCGCCCCAGATGAAACTGAGTCATAAAGTGTGCTCACCTGGTTTGCTATGCCAAATAACAAGGTTGGCCAATCCTTTTATTTATTGTTCAGAAACTATAGAAGAAAGTTGCCTACAAATAATGATGGTTGTTTTTCAATGACTCATGCTCCCTTTGATTGGAACCAGGGCTCTGTCTACTCTTTGTCCTGGGATTGCTACATACTGCCTTTTATTTTGACTAAAGCAACATATGAATGAATAGATTTTAAATGAATGCTTAATTATTTTACTGTTCCCTGAAAGAATCTCTTGCTCTAGATAGAAGAGCCAGTTAACGTTTCTCTATTTTAGGCCAACTCATTTGTGATGCTGATAATATGGAATGAGAATTCATCCCTCCCTCCCTCTTTTCTTTCTTTTTCTTTCTTTCTGTTTTTTTCTCTCCCTCCCCATTTCCTTCCCTTTTCCTTTTTCCTCCCCTCATCGCTGCTAATATTTGAGAACTTCCTATGCGCCAGGTACTGCCCTAGAAGTTCTGGATAGACCAGAGAAAAGAGTCAAAATCTCTGCCCCGTGGAGCTTCCATTCCTGAGTAGAGAATCAGAATAAACAATGTGGTATCAACACATATCTCATGTTGATGATGAATGCAAGGAAAAGTAAATCAGTATGAAGGACAAAAGAGGTGACGATTACTATTTCGCCCAGGTGACTCAGAGAGCCACCTTAATAAGGTGACTTTCCATTCAATCTACAAATATCTGTAAGATATTTACTATGTATTAGGCTTTAGGAGCTAGGATATATCTGAAGAAAAGAGACAAAATCCCTTTCCCCAGGGAGTGTACACCTGGGTGGGAAGAGACAGGTGATAAATAGATGTTAGTCTGTTGGCAGATGGGAAGTGCTAAGGAAGACAGTGGAAATACAATGGTGACAGGGCGATCCCTTTAAAAAGGTGACATTTGAGCTAGGACAAGAAGGTGAGAGGCTGAGTCATGGTGATTATTGGTGAAGAGTGTTCCAGGCCCAGGAACAGACACTGCATGGCTCCAAGTGGGGGAAACATGCCCGAGGCTTCCAGGACCTGGGAGGTGCCAGGGTGGCTGGAAGTGAGGGGATGAGGGTGGTGGGGATGAGGCTGAGAGGGAAAGAACAGATAGACTGTGGGTTTTACTCCAAGAGAAATGAGAACCCATCCTGGGGTTTTAGCTGAGGTTAATGTGGTTTGCATTGCCTTTTTTTTTGAGAGTCTCACTATGTTGCCCTTGGTAGAGTGCTGTGACATCACAGCTCACAGTAACATCAAACTCTTGGGCTTAAGCAATTCTCATGGCTCAGCCTCCCAAGTAGCTGGGACTACAGGCACCCACCACAATGCCTGGCTATTTTTTGTTGCAGTTGTCATTGCTGTTTAGCTGGCCCGGGCTGTGTTTGAACCTGCCAGCCTTGGTGTATGTGGCTGGTGCTGTAACCACTGCGCTATGGGCACTGAGCCTGCATTGCCTTTTGAAAGAATCAGTCTCCTCTGCATTGGAGTTAGGCTGAAGGGACACAGCCTAACTGCATGTGAGTCAGGGGCTAGCTCTCATTCAGGTGGGAGAGAACAGAGCCTCAGCTAGGCAGGTAGCAGATGGTGGGAAGAGGTTTCAGCTTCTGGAAACATTTGGAAGGCAGGGCCCATAGGGTTTGCAGATGGACTGGGTGCCGACTGGGAGGAACAATGAGAGAGTCCAGCCTGCTCTGGGTTTTCAGCAGGAGCACGTGGAAGGGTGGAGTTGCCCTTTACTGAAGTGAGGAAGTCTGGGGAGAGGAGGGAAAATGAGGGTTCAGTTTCGGTGATATGGAGACTTGAAGTTTTCAATCTAGCTTCCTTTGCTAATGTGGAATATTCTGGAGTACCACTTTCATCTTTAACAAGATGCTAAGCCCAAGCAGACTGCTGGGCCAAGGCTCATCTAAACGATATGAGAATGAGAACGTTTTCAGCGTTCAGCTGCTGGCACCGCCTCACGTTAGAAACCAGGTATCTTCGTGTTTTTCTTTCCAGACCCTTCCCTGATGAAGCGAGCTGTGAACTGTTGCTTCTGCCTCTGAAAGTTCTGCTGTAAATGCTGTCCTCTCCACCTGTGCCACCTTGTAGCCTCCACCTTCACTCTCTGTCGGCTGGAGGACAGCAGGAACTTTCTGTGACCTTGTCTTGGCCACAGATGGACACCGTCTCTTCCTGGAGTCCCTGGCAGGGTTATCATTTCTAACAGGCAGATCTGATTAGGTTGTTCCTATCTCGAAGGCCCCAGGCTGTTTGCACAGACAATTCTGCACCGGTGGCGCCTGTCTCCTCACCTCTGCTGATACTGCAGACCTGGACCCAGCTCCGGTGCCCCAGGATGTCTTCCCAGCCCCTGCCCAGCCTCATTGTCCCTGTCACTTCTCTGTCACTGTGCGAATGCTTCTGTGGGCTAGATTCTTGTCTGCCTTCCCTTGGGCTTAAGCTTCCTAAGGACAGGATAGATGTCACTGGCCAGCAGCTAACTGAATACCTGCCCTGTAGGCAGGAGACGTCTACCCAGTGTGTGCATGGGAAGCCTCGGAGGGCCTCCTCTTGCTGAGCACACAAATTCTAAATGTCTCTACCAAGCTGGCCTTCCTGGTCTCCTCTTCAACCATCAGCTACCTCAACCCACTCTGCCTGCCTGTTCGTAACTCTGAACTAACCCTGCGCTTTAGTGTTGTGACCTTTGGTCCCAGAGTTTCCTCCCCTAATAGGCAGATGCCTTTCCCCTGTCTCTTCTCATCTCCCAACCTGACAGCGGCCCCATGTGACTGCAGGGACCAATTCCAGTAAGGTTCCCGCCCCTTCCCCTCCTCACCCCACCATTCGGTGTATTGGATTGACTGTTTTCTGCTTCGGATTTTCCTGCTGGCACTTGTCACTTTGAATGCTGTGGTCAGGTGTGTATTAGCCACTGTTCCCGCGTAGACTGGAAGTGTATGAGGGTGGGGCCGTTTCCTTTGTTTTTATATATTTATCTTTGAATACTTTGTATATATGTATACTTCTTATGTATACTTTATACCTTTTATATGTGTATCTTTACATACTATGTATACTTTATATCTTTGGCTATTTCATATACTTACATATAGTTCATATCTTTGTACACTTATAATTTGTTTATTGCATTGATTTGGGGGGGTAAGTAGAGGTACAGTGGCATTTTACAGTCTAGAGGGCCTGTTTCTTACGATTAATCTTAACTCTTTTTGTAAAGCACTGAGAAGTCACAAAATTATGGATTTGACCTCAGAAAACTTGGGAAATTTTATTTTATTTATTTATTTATTTTTTATTTAGAATTTCTGTCGCCCTCGGTAGCGTGTCATGGTGTCACAGCTCACGGCAACCTCAAACTCTTGGACCTAAGCGATTCTCTTGCCTCAGCCTCCCAAGTATCTGGGACTATAGGCACCTGCCACAATGCCTGGCTATCTTTTTGTTGTAGTTGTCATTGTCATTGTCATTTGGCAGGCCCAGGCTGGGTTCGAACCTGCGAGGTCTGGTTGTATGTGGCTGGTGCCTGAGTCGGAAATTTTTATTTTATTTTATTTTACTTTATTTATTTATTTATTTATTTAATTTTTGAGAGAGAGCCTCAAGCTGTCACCCTGGGTAGAGTGCCGTGGCATCACAACTCATAGCAACCTCCAATTCCTGGGCTCAAGCCAGTCTCCTGCCTCCGCCTCCCAAGTAGCTGGGACTACAGGCACCCAACACAACGCCCAGCCATTTTTTGGTTGCAGCCGTCATTGTCGATTGGCGGGCCTGGGCTGGATTCAGACCCGCCATCTCAGGTGTACGTGGCTGGCGCCTTAGCCGTTGAGCCACAGGCGCCCAGCTGGAAATTTTTATTTTATTGTTTTGTTTTTAGCATAACTTTAGGGAGATTTTTAAGCATTGTGTAGGTTCAGTTAACCAATATGCTTTACACATAAACATTATAATCTTACCCAGTAATCAATATGTTGATTACTGATTTTATCGTGGAAACTGCGGTGGGAACAGCAAAAGGGAGGGCCTGCCTGTTTCCTCTCAGTTATTTATCGAGCCTTGGGCTACGCTTGCTTCTGAATGTGCTTTGCTAACTAGGCTTTTCTTGCTGTTGCTGGAGAAGCTAATTGATCTTGTTTGATACGCCTCCTACCTTTGAAAACTGGATGTGTCTGATCAGCTCACTGGTTTTCAACACAATAGATTCCAGTAAAATATGGATGTGAGGGCCCAGCCCAGAGCACCCTGCCACCTAGATCACAAGGTACCCGGACAGCTCATGACTTGACCAGAAGGAAGCTCTGCCATTGGCTTGAAGTGCAGATACCTAAAAATAACTCTTCAGGCTGATTTTTTTTTTGGATCTCAGATTATTTGGCAATTACGAAAAAGGCAACTTTGAAATGTCAGGAAGTAAGGGAATTGTCTGGTAGTGGATGCACCACGCCCAGTGGGTTGTATCATGCTTAATAAAAACCATCAAAATGTATGAAGGGCTACTCGCCCTCTAGAGTAGGCAGTCTGACTCTTAACAGAAATAGCTCCATATTTATGATGTAGTTGTGAAGACTTACCAATCACCTTAATTCTCCCATCAGTTGCAACCAGCACTAAATCCATACTTCTTGATAAACATTTAAGTCCACATCCCAGAGGGGTGGTGCTAAAGAATCACCTGTCTGGCTATTCTGTTCTTTCTCCTTAACATTAGGGCGCGTCCACTTGTTTTCCCTTGGAAGTATGTTGTCAAGAGATTGGAATCTGCTACAATAGGTGGGCTCCGTATATGTGTTCCCGACATGAGGTTTGCTCCCGTGGGCAAGCCACCCCACACCTCGCTTGCTGTTCACCTTGAGGTCCCATCTCTGCCTCTTACCTTCTAGTTAATTTCGACCTTTTTTGAGCTCCTGCCTCAACAGTGTGGCTCTAGGGGTACTCTGTTCTCGTGGTGGGCTGGCTGGAGCAGGTAGCAGGAGACTTGTGTCTTGCAGAGGGAGGAAGACCCCAAAACGGACAGAAGCATTGCACTTGGTGACTAAGTTCCATGGTACCGTTTCGTAGAGAACACAGGCTTCTCAAGGCAAATGAGCATTTGTGGACTGCTCTGGAAAGATCCAGTTCAATTTCCAGACAACTTACTAAAATAAGGAATCTTGGCAATTTGGTGGACAGGGACCTAGGAAGGCCCTCTAGGCGGAAGTACTTCTGCCTGAGAGCCAGAAAAAGGAGTTCTAGGTATGAGGGTTTATTTACAAACAGGATATTAGGGTCAGACAGGCTGGTTTGAATCTGGGCTCTACTATACACTATGTTAACCCAATTTAATTTTAACTATAATTTTAAAGACTTGCTTTTGTTTGTACAAATTTATGGAGTACATGTGTAATTTTGTTACATGCAAAGATTGTGTTGTGGCCAAGTCAGGGTTTGTAGGATATCAAGGGCAAGTTTCTTGACCTCAATTCCTCCTTTATAGAATAAGGATAACAAGACCTACCTCATCAGGTCCTTGGCACATTAGTATTAACTCAATAAATGCTGGCTAATGTTGTTATTAACACATCATTAAAGCTGGGCATGGTGGCTCACACCTGTAATCCCAGCACTCTGGGAGGCTGAGGTGGGAAGATCATATGAGCTCAGGAGTTCGAGACCAGCCTGAACAACAGCAAGATCCCATTTCTCTTTTTTTTTTGAGACAGAGCTCAAGCTGTCACCCTAGATAGAGTGCTATGGCATCACAGCTCACAGCAACCTCCAATTCCTGGGCTCAAGCGAGTCTCTTGCCTCCACCTCCCAAGTAACTGGGACTACAGGTGCCCACCACAACGCCCAGCCATTTTTTGGTTGCAGCTGTCATTGTTGTTTGGCGTGCCCAGGCTGGATTCGAACCTGCCAGCTCAGGTGTATGTGGCTGGCGCCTTAGCCCGTTGAGCCACAGGCGCCGAGCCCAAGATCCCATTTCTAGTAACAATAGAAAAACTAGCCTGGCATTGTGGCAGGTGCCTGCAGTCCCAGCTACTCTGGAGACTGAGGCAGGAGGATGTGCTTGAGCCTAGGTTGTTGTGAGCTAGGCTGGTGCCATAGCACTCTGGCCTGGGCTACAGAGTGAGACTCTGTCTCAAAAAAACAAAAAACACATTAAGTCAGAATTATATCTAAAGGCCTTGGATCATCTCTGCCTTTTGTTGAGCCCCTGGAATTGAGCAGGCTCAGCACTCCTGATGGGTGAGCTCTTCTCCCATACCCATCTCGTCTACTTCAGGGTTGTCTTGGGCTGTTTCCTGCCATTTAAGATAATCCAGTGGCATTTGAGATCATTTTAAAAATTAATTTGGGAGTATATGTTCCTTTATGGATAGTGGCCCAAACCAGTTGCCTGCTGGTTTAACGTGGTGCTAGCAGTTTCTTGCTTTCCCCAGCACCCTGCAGAGTCTTCTGCTGAGTTTCTTGCTGGTTATTCTTGATTTTAACTAAAGTGGGACTTGATGAATGAGTGGTCTTCCATTTGTGGTGGGTCGGAGAGGAAAGGCCCATGGCCATACTTGGAAAGGCTCTAGGAACTAGTTTTACTTTGACCCACAGAAGGGGTGTGTTCACAGAGCGTGGGGGAGGGAGCCAATCAGATCTTGATCTTGATCTCCATCTCCTGGCAGGGCAGGCCCCCGAAGAGAGGGCACTGAGGATGGAGGGTTGGAGAGACTGTGGTCAGGGGTTTGGACAAAGCAGATGCTTGTCTCTTCTGTCTTCCTGAGGGACCCCGCCCCTTAATATGTGCGGTGAGAAGACCCTTGAACAAGGAGGTTGTGTCTGGCCTGAGTATGCTTCCCGAAGTCGCCTGTCTCTCTTCTGTCTTCCTGAGGGACCCCACCCCTTAATATGTGCGGCGAGAAGACCCTTGAACAAGGAGGTTGTGTCTGGCCTGAGTATGCTTCCCGAAGTCGCCTGTCTCTCTTCTGTCTTCCTGAGGGACCCCACCCCTTAATATGTGCGGCCAGAAGACCCTTGAACAAGGAGGTTGTGTCTGGCCTGAGTATGCTTCCTGAAGTCGCCTGTCTCTCTCCTTCAGGACCAGAACACCCAGCCAGTTGGGGAAGACTCATCTCTCTCACTTGGCACCCACCTCCTTAAAGAGAATCATTCTTCCACCCTTCATGAGCATCTCTGAATTTTTATTTGTAGAAATTATCACTCACCTCTGGCTTCCTAGACTTTCATTCATTCATTCAATCCATCTCCCTATCTACTTCCCTCTCTCCCTCTATTCTCTAAAGACAGTGATTCCTGGGCCTTTTAACTTCTGTTACAATGATTGCTGTATGGTCAGCCTAAGGGTTAAACCTTTCTTCTGGGTGTGTTTCATTTTATAGCATAACTCATTTCCTCCTTGCATCAATTTCCACTTTGGTCCTTGGTGTGGAGTCTTTTTTTGCCAACTTGGCAACCATCTCTTGCTTTTTATTTTTAGAACTTAGCGTAAGGATTAGCAATGTAATATTTTGAATCCTACTGACTTAGATAAATTACACAATAGAGAAGGGTTTAAAAGCTTTTTTTGGTTATTTTTAGGGTTTTGGGATGGCTTTGGAGAATAAATATGATTGTAGGATTCTACTTGGTGGCTTGAATAAAATATTCATAGAAGTGATATCTAGTGTAGTTGTAGCTTGACTGTTATGAGGAATTGTCAGTTGTCTAGCTTTGTGCTCTGCAGATGTTTTAAAAATCAGTTTAGAGCTCTGTGTGTATGTGTCCAGGTTTCCATGAATGAAAACACAGATCAGTTGCTGGTTGCCCTAAGGCGGTAAAACCAAATACCTGGCAAGTCCTAGGTCAAATCCTGTTTATACTTCCTCATATTTCCTGGGATCAGTGCTGTCTAATTGAACATTCTGGAATGATAAAAGTGTTCTGTGTGTAACCACTAGTCACTTGTGGCTGTTGAGGACTTGAGTGACTGAGGATCTGGCTTTGGTTTGATTTTAGTGAATGCAAGTTGCCTCCCTTGGCTGGTGGCTGCTGTACTGGGCAGCATGGTAGGTGGCCCTGGACTATTCTTCCCTGATAGCCTCTAAGTCAGCAGGAGGCTTTCTGAGGAACTAGAGCTTAGGTCTAGGGGGTTGGTCCTAGGATCAGAGGGACACGTGACTCTGCTGGACCCGTACCCTCCCTAGGAGAGCTTCTGTCCTTCTATGCTGAAAGCCGGCCTGGGGCTGGCTCCCTGTTGCCCCGAGGGTGCCTATGGGCTCTTTAATGCCGTTTGGGAACTCCCATCCTCTCTCTTCCTTATTTTATACTTTCCCATCACCTCCCACTTCCCAGGACAGGGAAAGATTAGCAATTCCAAGAATAGGCTGTGTGCCTTCTCACCCTAGACCTCTGCAGATTTGACCCTCCTCTGCCCGAATGCCCCATCCCGCCTTCCCCGCCCCTGGCTCCGTCCCGAGTGTCTCTCAGATCTCTGCCCCTGCAGCTCTTCCTCTGGGACAGGCTCTCTTTGCCTCTCCCCAGGAGGATCCCCATCACAGTACCCACCACACTTGAAGTTGCTCATTTACCTGCGGTTCCTCCCCCTATACGAGAGCTTCTTGTACGGTGGTCCCTGGACCGACTTAGCATCACCTGGGAGCTGGACAGAAATGCAGATTCCCAGACTCCAGTGCAGAAGTCCTGAGGGTGGGGTCTAGCAATTTGTGTTTAATAAGCCTTACGGGAGATTTTGATACTGGCTGAAGTTTGAGGTGGGATCTGTGACGTCCTGTTTGCCCCCGTATCCCAGCCTTTATACCCTGCCCGGTCAGAGTGGTGGAGGCTCAGGAAAACACCCAGAGGGGTGTTTTTTTTTTTAAGTTGTCCAGTCAGAAAATGTGTTAGCTGCCATCAATTTCAATCTCTTCTCCTTTCTCCAAAGGAGATAAAGACGAGCTGAGTGTTTATTTTATTATCATGGTAAAATACACTCAACATACAGTTTACCTTCTTAACCACGTGGAAGTGGCATGAAGTGCATTAACCTTGTGGTGCAGCCGTCAGTCACCACCAGCAGCCTTCAGAGCTTCATCTTCCCGAACTGAAACTCAGTCCTCCTTCAACCCTTCCTTTTGGCCCCTCCCCACAGCCTCTGGCCACCATCATTCTACTTTCTGTCTCTCCGAATTCACTCAATGCACCTCATGTGAGTGGGATCATATAGAATTTCTCCTTCTGTGACTGGCTTACTTCACTTAGCGCAATATCCTTGAGGTGCGACCATGTCGTAGCAGACACCAGAACTTCCTTTTTAAGGCAGAATGACATAGTTCATTGCATGTAGATACAACGTATTTTGCTTTATTCATGGACCAGATAAACACTGGGGTTGTTTCTAGCTCTTTGCTATTGTGAAAAGCTCTTATGTGAGTGAGGGTTGACTGTGTAAGTAGCTGCTCAAATTCCTGCTTTCTTGTGGGTATGTATCTGGAAATGGATTGCTGGATTACATGGTAATTCTATGTTAATTTTTTTAGGAAACATCATACTATTTTCTTTTTCTTTCTTTCTTTCTTTTTTTTTTTTTTTGAGACAGAGTCTCACTTTGTCGTCCTCAGTAGAGTGCTGTGGTGTCACAGCTCACAGCAACCTCCAACTCCTGGGCTTAAGTGATTCTCTTGCTTTAGCCTCTCAAGTAGCTGGGACTACACGCGCCCACCACGACACCCAGCTAGTTTCAGACAGAGTCTTGCTCTTGCTCAGGCTCTTGCTAAGGCTGGTCTCGAACCTTTGAGCTCAGGGCAATCCACCCGCCTTGGCCTCTCTGAGTGCTGGGATTATAGGCGTGAGCCACCGCACCCAGCCCATCATACTGTTTTCCACAGTGGCTTTACAATTTTATACCTTCTTACCAGCGATGCACCTGTGTTCCAACTTCTCCACATCTTCACCAACACTTTCAGTTGTTTTTTTTTAACAACTGAATACTCGAAAGAGAAAAGTTAAAGATAATGTCACAAAAAGAGAAAGTTCTCCAAACTTTCTTAAATGTACTTTGATCCACTAAAACTTATACACTGAGTACCTTTTGTCTGTCAAGTTGCTATATTAAAAGAAATAAAATCAGTAGAATTTATTCCATCTCATCCCATCTGGGTCTGACGGATTTAAAAATGTTGGTTAGAATTTGAAAAAAAATGCACATGAGAACTTAAATGCTGAAATGTTCCTACTAGTTTCTAATACAGTTTGGAAACAGAATCCTATGTTTAGAACAATAATTTTTTTTGAGCAACCATTTCATCCTTAGAATTTATCCTAAGGAAATAAATGGATAATTGTGTAAAACTGTAAGGGGCTTCATTTTCCTTCACCAAGATTCTCATTTTTTAAGTTCAAGTGCCATGTATTTTTGGATCAAGAGAAGTAACATCTAGCAACATCTGGTTGTCATCTCTTAGATTAAAAAAAAAATTTGTTCAAGGCTATAAAGTCACGGAAGCTGTGACTCATATTTGTGGGGCGTATTACGTTATCAGTGACTATTCTGGGGTTTGGTAGTTTAAGTAACAGAGACGATACCCTGTAGGGAAGATATTCCAAGTGCTAAAAAGGAAAAACAAAAAAGCAGAAAAGTAGATGTACACATTTATGGTATCTGGCCACACACACCACTGTTCAATGTAAACACCTTCGATTTATTCTAATTTCAGGGTTGCTGGGTATGAGGAGACCTTCCGTCTCTCCTGCTGCTTTTTGCTGTGTGTCCCTCTCTGGAGAGCAGGATTTAACTCAAGGGGGTCTTCTTCAAACTAGGAAACACGTGGCATTATTGATCTGTGAAACCCACAGGGTGCACACTGCGGAGAGTAAATGGGGCATCTTATTTAATACTATTTCACTATTAGCTCGTCACTTGTAACAAATGTACCACACTAACTCAGGTGTTAACAGTAGGAGACGCGAAAGAAGGGGCTGCAGGGCGATATGGGAATCCTCTGTATTTTCCACTTAGTTTTTCTGTAAACCTGAAACTACTCAGGAGTCTTACTCATTTATTTAAAAGTTAGGAAAAGTAAAATCTCATAGAATTAGGAAATTTAATGCCAGAAGAGACCTCAGACATGGTCTGGACAGACTTTCCCTGTTTCCCATTCCAGGGTCAGTAGGGCTGAGTTCAGGCTCTGTAATCTCTGGTTGTTAAAAGCAGTGGGATTCTGATGTGTGTTCACACTTTAGAACCACTGATCTGGTCAGGCACCCCACTGACAGATAATGAGGCTACGTGGGAATCTGGTCAGACACCTCACTGACAGATAATGACGTGAGGCTACGTGGGAATGTGACCTGGCGGCCATGCTAGGCTAGAGCATAGTTTCTCTTGACACTCCATATTATCTCAAGGACCTTCAGAGAGGCCATTGCATTGGGATCTAAAAATCCCTTGAGTTATAAATTGTACTGTTTTGTTGATCTCTTAGGACCGCAGATGATTCAGCCTGCCCTTTTGGCTAGACTTGTCCTCTATTTTCGCTTGTTTTTAGAAGATCTTTTTTAGCAAGCTGCCCATCTGTGAAGGTGAAGATTTTTTTTTTTTTTGAGACTTCTTCCACTTTTAGTAACAAAGGTGCTCGGTGATTACTGACTCTAGAACGTGTTATTCCAGTTAGACATACTGATCCTTTTAAATATTTTCTCTAGGACAAGTAAGAATGCAGTGAGTACAGATTCCAAGGATGTGAACTGCATCTATTTCTGTTCATTATAGTTACCTTTTTTAGAAACAATTTTAGGGGGCGGTGCCTGTGGCTCAGTGGGTAGGGTGCCGGCCCCATATACCAAGAGTGGCGGGTTCAAACCCAGCCCTGGCCAAACTGCAATAAAAAATAGCCGGGCATTGTGGTGGGCTTCTGTAGTCCCAGATACTTGGGAGGCTGAGGCAAGAGAATTGCCTAAGCCCAGGGGTTGGAAGTTGCTGTGAGCTGTGATGCCACAGCACTCTACCGAGGACAATAAAGTGAGACTCTGTGTCTAAAAAAAAAAGGAAACCATTTTTGGACTTTTACAAATTTAATTTTACAACATATAATGCCTTGGTGAACTAAGCAAAGGCTATGGTACAGCCGTGTTTCCTTGTTAGAAGCTTCATGCAGATGTTGCAGGAAGTTCAGGGTTAAATTCCAAGATGTGTACACTTGGGTTGTGTCTTAAGGAAGCCACTAGCTCCTCTTTCCCTTAAGGGAGACCATTGTTCAGTTTGGTGAAGGTAAAAGGGCTGAGGTGAAGGTGAGGATGGGCTGGGCTCAAGGACAGAGGTCCTTGGGCGTCTCTGGAGCTAGTGGGGTCTTGGGGACAGGACTCTCCCCTCTGCTGCATCTAGGGCAGGTACTAAGGCAGAAGCTACTCAGACATTTCATACATCCAGCCATTATCCCAGAGTGATTATGTTTATAAAATATTAATGCCCTAAAACTTTGTGAATTATGATATCATATACTGAATTTATTTGCTGCTTTATTCCATTTATATTTCTGTTGCCAATTAAAATCACTATGTACATCACGAAGTCCCAAAGGTGCTGATGCTGGTTTAGAGGTAGAGAGCAGGAATACCTTTATACTGTTGGTGGGGCTGCGAACTAATACAGGCTCTTTGGAAAGAAGTATGACGGGCTCGGTGCCTGTGGCTCAATGGGCTAAGGCACCAGCCACGTACACCTGAGCTGGCAGGTTCGAATCCAGCCCGGGCCCGCCAAACGACAATGACACCTGCAACCAAAAAATGGCCGGGCGTTGTGGCGGGTGCCTGTAGTCCCAGCTACTTGGGAGGCGGAGGCAGGAGACTCGCTTGAGCCCAGGAATTGGAGGTTGCTGTGAGCTGTGATGCCACAACACTCTATCCAGGATGACAGCTTGAGGCTCTGTCAAAAAAAAAAAAAAAAAAAAAAAAGGAAAGAAGTATGACGAACTCTCAAAAATGTCAAAATAGGCCTTTCATTTGATCCTGTAATTCTGTTATTAGGCATCTACCTAGAAGAAAAAAAATCATTTTATTATAAGGAAATTTGCACTAGATTATTCATTGCAGTTCAATTTACAATTCCCAAGATGTGGAAACAACCCAAATGCCCATCCATCAACCCACGAATGGATTGATAAACTATGGTATATGTATATCATGGAATATTATTCAGTCACAAAAAGATGGAGACTTTTGTATTGACCTGGGTAGAGCTGGAGAACATTCTCTTTAGCTAAGTATCACAAGAATGGAAAAGTATCCAGTATACTCAATACTAATATGAAGCCAGGAGGTGAACTAATATATGCCAACACAAGAGATAAACTATGAACTCAATTCAAGTTGGGGAGGGGCAGGGAGGAAGTGGGAGGGAGAGTGGTGTGCTCCCACCCCACGGGCACAGTGTAAGGGTGTATGGCACAGGGCAGGTATAAGACACAACTACAACAGTGACCTTATGTGACAAACACAAACATTGTAACCTAATCGTTTGTACCATCATATTAATCTAAAATTTAAAAAAAATTACTATGGGGGGGATTATCTTTATTTACCCACCCCCCCTTTGTATATTGGAGAGATTGACCAACTTGGACAAAGCCACAGGACTGTAGTGCCAGCACCTCGCAGGTGCGTAGCTGGTAAGAGTGATAGCTTCTCTCTAGTGCCTTGCTTCTCTCTTGAACTTGGGTGCTGGTGACAAAAGGAGAGGAGCTCCTAGCAGCTCTCCTACCAGGTGGGAAGGGTAGGAGGGTAGTGTCAACACCAGTTAGAGAAAGTTAGCTCCCACCCTCACCTCTGTTCTCTTATGGCCACTGGACATGAATTACCAGATTTCTGTTAGAGATTAAAGATTCATAAAGTCTTTTTCTTTTGAGACAGAGTCTCACTTTCGTGCCCCCCGTAGAGTGTTGTGGCATCATAGATCATAGCAACCTCAAACTCTTGGGCTCAAGTGATCCACCCGTCTTGGCCTCCCAGAGTGCTGTGATTACAGGTGTAAGCCACTGTGCCTGGCCAAGTCATTTTTTTTTTTTTTAATTCCCAGTGAGTGAATACTTAGTTGCCACTACTGAGGCTGCCATTTTAGGTTGAAATTTTATCTAGGGGAGGTCCCTGGTAATTCATAAGAATCTAATCACATATATCAGCTTTTTATAACAGGAAACCCAGGACAGATAAACAAAAACCTCTAGGGTCCATCACCAACAAGGAACAGTGGGAAGGAGGAGCCTTGTCTAAATGTATCTTTTTGCACACTTTTGGCTTTTGGGAGCCTGTTGATGTTCTACATATACAAAAAGTAAATTTAAGTCAATAAGGATGTAAGGGCAGAGGAACCCTAAAACTAAAAGCAAAACGGTGCTCTGTTGTGTTTCAATTATCACAATGAGGGGAGTGGGAAGAAAGACCTTGGGAACTATGAACACAGTCTTGGACAAGGGTAGTGAGGCAGAATGGCAAAGAAATCCTAAACTATCACAGTATGCTTTGTATAGCGATATTGGCCAAGCAACTCTGAAAACTTTAGATATATTTTGCATTGAGAAAATGAGTGTTATTTTGGGGATCCAGGGTTCTCACTGAGGAGGAAGGAGTATATAGATAGGAAGTGTGCATGGAGGGGAGAACATCGTGGTGGTCAGTTGCGATTGGAGGTTTAGGCATGAACTCATTCCTGAAATGTGAGAATTTGTAAGCATTCCCATGTAACATGTACGTGCACATAGTATGTGTGTATACATGCATGGATATTACTTAGCTCTGTCCCCCAAAGGGCTGAGAAGCAAAGGTGCCCCAGTAAAAGTGAGCACATCAAGTGTCCAGACTTTATTCTCTAATATCATTTCCTATTAAAAGGAACGAGGCCTCCCTGGAAAAATGGCTGATTACATGCTGGGCCAAGGTAGGTCCAATTCGAGCCTGGAACATCTTGTTACTGTCACAAAGTACAGAAATGCACAAAGAATGACAGGAACCTGGTACTGGTGCCAGGTTGAAGGGGGTCTCCATTGGCCAAACCAGGGACAATTTGGACATTGAAGTAATTATGGACAGTATAGGAATTAGCCATTGGAAAAGAAAGGAATGCATTCATCATATTGATAATTAACTGATAGATAGATTTAAAAAAAAATGGGATGCAGGGAGGCTCTGTTAGTGGAGGGGAGAATGTTTTGGGGGAGTGCAATGCCCAGGCTGACTACCAGGTATGGAGGGAATGCCAGGGCCGGGAAGTCATCCTTTCTTAGCCATCGTAAAGACTGGGTCTGGAAGAATCATCTAGGATGCCTCATCTGGGAGGAAGCTGTGATAAGGAGCAGGACATTTGTGACATTGTGAATTATCTCCCCACAAATTCCAAGTTAAAAACAATATGCACAGTGGGGGAGTTAGACAACACCTTGATCACATGATGAGAATGAAATCACGTGCCTCCAGATGTGCCGTCTGAGAAGGACTCCACACCACATGTGGTGCTCAGCGGGAATATACAACCTGAATTCAGACATGAGGAGTCAGACAAAGCCCAAAGGAGGAATGTTCTGTTTAGAAAAATGGGGGTGTGCTGGGCACCGTGGCTCATGCCTGTAATCTCAGCACTTTGGGAGGTGGAGACAAGAGAATTGCTTGAGCTCAGGAGACTTATCTGAGAGTGAGATCCCAACTCATAAAAAAATGAAAAACCCAGCCGGGTGCCGCAGGGAGCGCCTGTAATCCCAGGGGCTTCTGGAGGCGGAGGCAGCAGGATGCCCACAGCCTGAGTCTGAGGTTGCAGTGAGCTATGGCGCCACTGCACTCTGCTCAGGGCATAGGATAGAACTCTGTCTCAATAGAAAAAAAGAGGGTGTGTGATAGATACCGTCTTCTTCAAAAATATCAGTGTAGTAAATGCAAAAAAGTAGCTTGGGGGGCTGTTTCAGATTAAAGAACATGGCCACTTAAAGTAACACCTGATTCTAGACTAGATCCTGTATTGGAGGGAAAATAATACTGTAAATGATACTCTTGCATCAATGAGAATATTAGATAACTATTAATGTTATTAATGTTGGATTGTGGATAAGTTGATAATTATTCTGTGGATATTTAGAGGCAGAGGAGTGTGATATATAACTTATTCTCAAATGTCTCAAGGGCGAAAAGGATCCCAAATTCAAATTCCTACAAGGGTTGGGGTGAGTCAGTTGGTTGGGTGGGGATTTTGGCAACTGGGGGAACATAAGACCGTTCAAAAGGGGCCATCTATCTGGGTGTGGGGGCTCACGCCTGCAATTCTAGCACTCTGGGAGGCTGATGCAGGTGGATTGCCTGAGCTCACGGGTTCGAGACCAGCCTGAGCAAGAGCACCCATTGTGGTGGGTACCAGTAGTCCCAGCTACTCCGGAGGCTGAGGCAAGAGAAACGCTTCAGCCCAAGAGTTTGAGGTTGCTGTGAGTTATGATGCCACAGCATTGTACCGAGGCTGACAAAGTGAGAATCTGTCTAAAAAACAAGGGGGCCATCTCTAGCCAGAGCCCACTTAGTTCTCTTGCTCAAATTATTGCCCGCTTTTCCAATTTAAGAAAATTTGGAAATCTGGATATTTTTGTGTGTGAAATCCACATATTTCTAAATACAACTAATTAAAACTTAAGCAACTCCTTGGTGAACTTGAGAACACATAGCTTATAGGTGGTGATGTCTGCTTCAACCCCAAAGGCAGCAGTTCTCAACCTGTGGGTCGCGACCCCTTTGTAACAATGAAATTACATCCTGCATATCAGATATTTACATTGTGACTCATAACAGTAGCAAAATTACAGTTATGAAGTAGCAACGAAAATAATTTTGTGGTTGGGGATCACGGCAACATGAGGAACTGTATTAAAGGGTCGCGGCATTAGGAGGCATAGGAAGGTTGAGAACCACTGCCCAAAGGTGTTGGGAGATCTCACAGGTGACCTAGGCAGAGGACAGGAGCTTGGTTTGTGGTCACATGCAGAATATTCTCTGCAGCTGTCTGTCCCAGGCAGTGCCTTTGTTATGTTATGATTGGGGATTGGGTAGAACTGGAATAGTACCCCTGCAACTCTGTAGAGAACATGAAAAAATATAGAATTCTCTATTTTTAAGGCCTGGAAATTATTAGAATATCGATTGCCTCTCCACTTTCTAAATAGTTAAAAGTCTAAAGCTCCTGTTGGGAGCTTGCCTCTGTAAACAGGTGAGGCCAGGCAGCTGAACAGGGAAGGAGACTGGCCTGGGATCCACAGATAAGAAGCAAATCAATCATTAAACATGAAAATAATCAAGAATTAACTTGATTAGCAGTCACTGTGAAATTGTCAAAAGCATAGGACATTTTATCAAGGATTGTTTACCTTGGTAGGGAAAAAATTAGAAGATACTGTCTCTGTTATAATCTTTCCCCCCTGCCCAAGGTTGACATGGTTATATAATGTGTGAATTTTACTTTTAGAATAGTTTAATCAGGAAATTCTGGGTGGAGTGTAAATGTGAATATATAAGTACGTTCTGCTCTGGGTTCTCCAAAGCACAATTACACATTGTTGATAAACAACCGGAGAGTATTTTTGGTTGGCGGGTATAATGTGTCTTTTTGGCAAGATAAATGCCAGATATTGTAGCAAAGGTGTCAGATATAATGAGTCTCTATTTCTGAAAAAAATTGCACTTCCTGTTTCTGAAAAAAATTTTCACATCGGTTCATTATGCAAAGGTACCCACCGTTAGAGTCTTGGTTTCTGTTCTATTTTAAATTCCAGAGTTTGGGGTTTGTTTCAGGAGATCTGAAAAAACGGTGGTAATGGATACACCCCAGGCTGCTTTGTTCTGAGCAGCTGGTAAAGTGAAATATTTAATGGCTCTCTCACTACTAGGGTGACATTTTCCTGCCCCTGAGCACAGTAGGTTACGAGCTAGGTATTCCCCTTGCTATCAATGATTCAACAAACGGAGGTAAATTTGAGCCTGGGCTTGGGCTGCGGTAACTTCTCAGCTGTTCCTAAGTGTCAATTTGGTGACGTGTTTCTCCTCCTGTTTGATCCTGTCACGTAATAACAACAGCTAATATTTATTGTGCCTTCCCGTGGGTCAAGACCTGTTCCAGGAGCTTTCTATGTATCAGATCAGTTCACCTTCACAGCAACTGTAAAGGGGGGGGTTACTGTTATTTTACTCCTTTTACGGATGGTAAGCTGGGGAATGGCGATGTTACCTAATAATCTTTCCTGAGGTGACATGGCTCTCTGGAGGCTGTGCTCTTTGCCATTGCACTAGGTGCTGCATCATGGCACAGTGAGATGACCGTGGCCACTGAAGAATTTGAACTTGGTTCCAGTTTCAGCCCAATGTTAATCAGCTGTTTGAACTAGAGCAAGCCACATGCCCTTTCTCAGTCGCAATTTGCTCAACTTTGGAATGGGAATAATGACAGTGCTCACATATTGGGGAAAATTAAGTGTGATGAAAGGTAGAAACAGTGTTTTAGTTGAAACTGATTCTTTTTTTTGAGACAGAGTCTCACTGTGTGGCACTTATAGTAGAGTGCTGTTGTGTCACAGCTCACAGCAACCTCAAACTCATGGGCTTAAGCAATTCTCTTGCCTCAGCCTTCCAAGTAGCTGGGATTACAGGCGCCCGCCACAACGCCCAGCTATTTTTTGTTGCCGTTTCATTGTTGTTTTAGCTGGCCCAGGCCAGGTTCAAACCCCCCAGCCTCAGTATATGTGGCTGGCACCATAATTGCTGTACTACGGGCACTGGGCCTGAAACTGATTCTTAATGGAAAAAGTTATAATGCACACAAAATAAGTAAATGCTAAACATTCCTGCTGATCCAACTTGCAATATGCCTTCTTGGGTACCATCCAGATGGAGTGGCCCCAACTTATAACATGGTAAAGTTTCTGGCTGGTTGAGGTGGCTCAAGCCGGTAATCCTCTGGGAGTCTGAGGTGGGTGGATCCCTTGAGTACGGGATCCCTTTCTCAGCCTGAGCCTGAGCAAGACCCCATCTCTACTACGAATAGAAAAACTATCCGGTGTTGTGGTGGGCGCCTGTAGTAAGGCTGCTCGGGTAGCTGAGGCAAGAGGATTGCTAAAGCACTTGTTCACAGAGTGATAATTGTTAGCTAAACATATTTTGAGGAAAGTAAAAATCTGCATTTAAGTAGTTATATTATCAACTGTAACTCTTCTTTGGTGATGTGAGTGACAAGGTTTTTGTTTGTTTTAATCCGGGTCTTTTAGGTATTTTTATCTTGTCTTGAAGTTATTTTCATCTGGAAAACACAGAGCGTCTTAAATGGTTCTAGATCTCTGAAACCTTGCTCTGGG
Organism: Perodicticus potto; assembly: GCA_963574655.1. Classification (NCBI taxonomy): domain Eukaryota; kingdom Metazoa; phylum Chordata; class Mammalia; order Primates; family Lorisidae; genus Perodicticus; species Perodicticus potto. The sequence goes on along the minus strand of CAUYRH010106084.1, from coordinate 28,278 downwards.
GACAAGAGACATTCTGAGCAAGGGGAAAGGTGCAGATTTGGACTCAGATACTAAGACCAGCTTCTGATTCCCCTACGTTCATGATTTCTGAGACCCTGGATACAACATTGAACTCTGAGCTGGATTCTGCATTTAGTAGTTCTTTATTAAAGAGCTACAGTATGCGGCCAGCCGAGGTGGCTCACAGGTGCTCCTAGCACTCTGGGAGGCTGAGGCAGGTGGATTGCTTGAGCTCACGAGTTTGAGACCAGCCTGAGCAAAAGTGAGACCTGGTCTCTACTAAAAATAGAAAAACTGACGCAAGAGGGTCACTTGAGCCCAAGAGTTAGAGGTTGCTGTGAACTATGCTGCCATGGCACTCTACCCAGTGTGACAAATTAAGACTCTCAAAAAAAAAAAGAAAAAAATCTGTGTGTCAGACACAGTTCTGGACAGTGGATATATTGCAGAGAATTAAACAAAAGTAATCAACTTTTCAATGACATTGTGTAAAATATGTTAATGGCACGTGAAAACCTTTTGTAAGCTGTGAAGTAGAACATAAAGGTTATTATAACTTTTATTTTCTTACTCTGGTTTTTTTCTTTTCTTTTCTTTTCTTTTTTTTGTTTTTGTTGCAGTTTTTGGCCGGGGCCAGGTTTGAACCTGCTACCTCCGGTATATGGGGCTGGAGCCCTACTCCTTGAGCCACAGGCACCGCCCCTCTTACTCTGTTTTTTATATTTATTTTATTTATTTTTTGTCACCCCCGGTAGAGTGCTGTGGTGTCACAGCTCACAGCAACCTCAAACTCTTGGGCTCAAGCAATTCTTTTGCCTCAGCCTTCCAAGTATCTGGGACTACAGGCACCTGCCACAATGCCTACCTATTTTTAGAGATGGGGTCTTGCTCTGGCTTAGGCTGGTCTTGAACCTGGTGGCTCAGGCAATCCACCCGCCTTGGCCTCCCAGAGTACAGGCATGAGCCACCACACCTGGCCTTCTTACTCTGTTTTTTACTTGAAAATGTTCATTCCCAAGCATTCTGGGCTTATAATAGTTTATAATAAACTAAGTTGTATTGAGGGGGAAAATATTATGAGTTCCATCCTATGGGTTTCACTGCATTTTTGATGAAATCCATCACTGGAATTCTCCACTCCATGGATATTTGAACCCAGATACTGTGCACTCTGCTAAGGACTTTCCGGGACATCAGGACCCTGTGAGGTGGGCATCATGTTTGTTTTATAAATGGAGGCTTAGGGAGGATATTTTGCCAAGGTCCTGCAGGTGCCAAGTGATAGAGCAGAGCTTTTAGCCACATCTGTCTCTGCATGTGTCTTCTTCATGCAAGAGCCCTTAATCATTTCTTTTGTTTAATTATTTGGGATTCATTGAGGGTACAAAGAATAAGATCACACTGATTGCATTTGTTAGGTAATATTCCCATGAATAATTGTGTCCTGCCCCTAAGAGGTGTGCCATACACTGTGACCCCCCAACTCCCTCCCTTCTCCCCTCTCCTTGCTCCCTCATTCCCCAACCCCTCCACCATGTATTAACTCATCTGCTGCCTTCAGATTAGAATTCAGTACATTAGATTCTTGCTTCTCCATTCTTGTGATGCTTTACTAAGAAGAATGCATTCCATCTCAATCCAGGTTAATTCAAAAGATGTAAAGTCACTATCTCTTTTAGTGACTAAACAGTATTCTATGGTAAACATATAACACAGCTTATTCATTCATTCCTGGGTTGGTTGGCCTTTAGGCTGTTTCCACATTTTGGCAATTATAAATTCAGCTGCAATAAACAATCTAATGCAAATGTCCTTATGATAAAAGGGTTTTTTTTCCCTTGGGGTATATGCCCAGTAATGGGACTACAGGATCAAATGGGACGTCTAGTTTGAGTTCTTTGAGGATTCTCCATACTTCCTTCCAAAAGGTTGTATTAGTTTGCAGTCCCACCAGCAGTATAAAAGTGTTCTCTTCACTCCATATCCACGTCAGGATCTGCAGCTTTGAAACTTTAAGATGTGGGTCATTCTCCCTGGGGTTTCGATTTGCATTTCTCTGAAGAGTAGGGATGCTGAGCATTGTTTTCATATGTTCGTTAGCCATTTGTCTTTTTTTTTTTTTTTAAGAGATAGAGTCTCTCTTTGTCGCCCTCAGTAGAGTGCCATAGTGTCACAGCTCACAGCAATCTCCAGCTCTTGGGCTTAGGCAATTCTCATGCCTCAGCCCTCCCGAGCAGCTGGAACTACAGGTGTCCATCACAACGCCCAGCTAATTTTTTGTTGCAGTTTGGCTGGGGCTGGGTTTGAACCCACCACCCTTGGTATATGGGGTCAGCACCCTACCCACTGAGCCACTGATGCTGCCCCATTTGTCTGTCTTCTTTAGAGAAAGTTCTATTCATGTCTCTTGCCCAGTGATATATGGGATTATTGGGTCTTGATTTCACTTCTCTGTAGATCCTAGTTATCAAGCTTTTGTCCAATTCATAGTATGTAAATAACTTTTCTCATTCTGAAGGCTATCTATTTGCTTTGGTTGTTGTCTCCTTAGCTGTACAGAAGCTATTCAGTTTAATTAAGTCCCATTTGTTTATTTTTGTTGTTGTTGCAGTTGCTACGGAAGTCTTCATAAAACCTTTCCCCAGCTTGAATATCTTCAAGTGTTTTCCCCACACTTTCTTTGAGGACTTTTATTGTTTCGTGCCTTAGATTTAAATCTTTTATCCATCTTAAATCAAGTTTTATACCTTAATCATTTCTTGATTCTGCCCCACTTAGGGAATAGGAATAGGGCATGATCCTGAACCTCTGGAACTTTCTCTCTATTGTGGACAAAAACAACCACAGTACAAGGATGAATGGAGAGAATGGATAGTGCAGTATATTGTTCGAGTGTAAATGACAAAGCTATTAGGTGGGACTTTGAGTATCTGGAAAGGGAATAAAGGTGCATGGCTGCCCTTGTGAGTGTCGCTGTGTGTGGGCAGAGCAGACAGAGCCTCTCCACATTCTAATTTCAATAATGCCGTATGTCAGAAACGATTTGTCTGTAAGTTTTGAAGATCAGGTGAAAATCCCATGTGACCTATGACCGCTGTTTCTCAGGAGTCACTGATTCTAATTTCAGCGGGTGGAGAGTGTAATTGTATTCTATCTCAACAGCGAAATTGAAATCCCATTCAAGATGATTCCTTCTTATGATGTCCTAAATTGCTAATGTTTGGTAAACAGTAAACTGTAAACCTCAACAAGCATTTATCATGGGCGGCGCCTATGGCTCAGTGAGTAGGGTGCCAGCCCCATATACCGAGGGTGGTGGGTTCGAACCCGGCCCAGGCCAAACTGCAACAAAACAATAGCCGGACGTTGTGGCAGAAGCCTGTAGTCCCAGTTACTCAGGAGGCTGAGATAAGAGAATGGCCTAAGCCCAGGAGCTGGAGGTTGCTGTGAGCCATGAAGCCATGGCACTCTACCAAGGGCGACAAAGTGAGACTCTGTCTCTTAAAAAAAAAAAAAAAAGCAAACAAAAAGGAAAAAGTTAATTTGGGAGTAATTTTTCTGGTTAGTAACATACAAAATATTATGAGTTTATAATATAGGATGTCCAAAAGTCTCCATACATAGGAAAAATGGGAAATCATAGCTAAATATACCTTTATTTATAAAATATTTGCAAAATTTTATGAAGAGATGGCCAACACGTAGAGAAGAGTTTTTAAAATTTTGTAATGAATATTTTGTAAACAAAGCCACATTTGGCTATGATTTTCCATTTTCCATACGTATGGCAACTTTTGGGATATGCTATAGTGTTTGAAATAGTAAGGTAAAGGTTATAAATGGTATCTTGATAACAATAAGGGTAAAGGGTAGTTTTTCTTTGTCATTAGAGTCCAGTTGCATTTGAGAAAGTCCTTTTCACTTAATAGGAGATGGGAATTGAAGTCTGGTCTATGGAGAAAGGAATGTGGAAGAGCAGAAAAGTATGCGAATGTATTTTGGCTGGTGGTTTTACATTTTATTTCATTTCAGAGTTTAAAAAATGCACATGTATTCTCTTTGTACTACATGCTTTTGTGAAGGGGAGGTTGGAGAAAGAGGTAGGGGTGGGGTGGATGTTGCTAAATCCAACCCAAGCCGTCATCACTCCCAAAAAGGTACGCAGAGATTTTAAAGGAGAAGCAAATAATGATTGAGAGGAGAAATTGCCACTGCAGGAACAAGGCCTAGAATAAATTGGCATTTTTCCTGGGGTCATATTTTTTAAGAGGTAGAATAGAAAGTTTATTTAATTGGCACTTGTTAAAACCCCAAAACATTAGGAAGATGTTTTAATAAATGCTAGGTACTTTTATGGGTGTGTGTTTTCTTTTAAATGCAAATCGGCAGAGTCTGTGCAAGGCCTGAGTGAGTCATCTCTGTTTCAGCAGGCTGTCCTTATTTGTATTCAATACCAGTTGCTATTTCTTCAGGTTATTCCCTGCAAATAATTCTCATAACTTGGTTAAGCTGCAGGAAAATAGCATGTTTTACCTTAGGGTAATTAGAAGAGAGAAAACACGGCCATTGAGATCTTAATTACACAGATTATTACCAAAGCCAACCGCAGCTTTTCCCTTTGTGTATACATACACAGGGAGAAAGGGGGTTCTGAATTTGTAGACACAGAGGAACAAATTGGCAGTGTCTGACTGTAACGTCCTCTGTAGGAATTAAGGAAATTAAAGCCACCTCCAATTTTATGACTACACATTAAAGCCATTAGATTCCGTAGGTTTCCAAAACAAAGCACCACAGAGTGGTTTAAACAAAGGAAACGTATTGTCTCTTGATTCTGGAAGCCTGAAGCCCAAGACCAAGGTGTTGGCAAGCCATCCTCCCCCTTAGGGTGCTGGGCAAAGGTGTTCCAGGCCTCTTCCCAGCTTCTGGTAGTTCCTAGGTTTGTGGCTGTGTAACTTCTATCTCCCTGTATCTCTGTGTCCCAATGCCAGGTCCCACCCTAATGACCTCATCATAGCTAATTATATCTGTAAGGACCCTATTTCCAAATAAGATCACATTCTGAAATGCTGGGACTTCAACGCAGGGATTTCGGGAGGGACCCAATTCAACAGATAAAGTCTTAGTGCTGAACCATAAATATTTATTTGTACCCAGTGTGGATCTCTTTATAACACCCCTTCTTCTATAGAACAAAATTATTTTCAGTTCATCATTTTAATTCGTCACAAAATGAACTGAATAATGACCAGAAAAGAACCTTAGGGAGTGACATTTTCTTTTACTGACATCTGAATTCAGAATTTACTGAATTTTTGGAGATAAGTGAGAATTCCCTTTATGTTTCCCTGTTTCAAATGTTGACTACAAATAATAAAAACTTCAAGATTTCACAGAGGGTGACAGAATTAAAGCAAGCCTTTTGGTTTTTGGACATGTTATTTTAAATTTTCTTTCCCTCTTCTGTTTCTTGTTTTTCTAATTGGTTATTTCAAATCTGCTTTATATAAACGCAGGAATATGTAAAGCCGAGGGGCTGAGGACACCAACTTCGAGAAGCGAGAGTCAACTTAACTCTTTCAGCAACACATACAGCTGAATCTGGTGAACTATAAACCAGGAGTTCTCAAAATTAGCTTTCCATGTGTCTAATTCCACATTAGACTCCGATGTGTATTAAAGGATAAGCAAAATTGTGCTTGTTTTTGAGCCAGGCTAGAGTGTCATGGCCTCAGCTTAGCTCACAGCAACCTCAAACTCCTGGGTTCAAATGATCCTCCTGCTTCAACCTCCAGAGTAGCTGGGACTACAGGTACCTGCCAAAATGCATGGATAATTTTTCTATATTTAGTAGAGACGGAGTCTCACTCCTGCTCAGGCTGGTCTCAAACTCCTGAGCTCCTGAACTCAAGCCATTTTCCCACCTCAGCCTCCCAGAATGCTAGAAATACAGGCCTGAGCCATTGCACTTGGGCAGGATAAGCAATTTTTTAAAAGTATGTACTTTTTATGTATTAAAACTGAGCAGTAACTACTACAAAAGGATTTTTTTTTTAAAAGAGGCAGAGTCTTGCTCTGTTTCCCAGGCTGAGTGCAGTGGCATGATTATAGCTCACTATAACATGAAACTCCTGTGCTCAAGTGATCCTCCTGGCTCAGCTTTCTGAGTACTTGGGCCTATAGGCATGGGCCACCACATCTGTCTGATTTTTAAATTTGGGGGAGGGGCGGGCAGTGGAGGGGGAAAATCATACTGTGTTGCTTAGGCTGGTCTTGAACTCCTGACCTCAAGCTATCCTCCTGCCAAAGTCTCGATTAGTTAAGAACCACTGCACCTGGCCAGCAAAAGCATTTTTTAAAATTTTATCATTGACATTATCCATTGTTGGTATAATAAAATAGTAAAACTGAGAGTACTTTTAGTCAATTTGGATATTATTTTTTGACTCCTCTGTAGCAGAGGCACTTCCTTATTGCCTGTGGGCTGGTGGATAACCCCTGGGTCCCATGCCACACCATGTTCCACTGGGACAGCCAATTCCCGACTAGCTGTGGGAGTTTGGATGAGCTGCACGCAGGATCTCTCATTTTTAGTTTCCTGCAGAGGTGGGGTAGGGTTAGTATGCAGTTAATTTTTGAAGGCCATAACTCTTCTAATAAACATTCTGCCGTACTCCATAGGCAGACCTGTGAGAAGTCACAGCGGACCTGCAGGGTGCGGCCAGACAGCACTACCAAAGCTCAACTTTTGGAAACCTCCAAACCAGCAAGTTGTAAGGCCTGGCTTGGGTAGTTGGCAGGAGGTACTGTTCATGAGAAACTGGAGCATGAGATCACATTTCTCATCTATAAAATGAGGAAATAATTTGATCCTCTACAAATGAAATAAAATAATGCACATCACAGCTCAAAGCCTGCTTTGTAGAATACATGGTCAGCTCTCTGTAAGGGCTCACCACTGTCATCCTAGGGAAACCTCGGGAGTCTCAGAAGCCCTGTATTAGAAGTATTACTGTAAATCCTTGAAGCTCTCAGAATTTTTGGAGAAACTTAGACACATTCCTTTTGACTTGTTCAAATCGGAAAGGCAAACGGGGAGTTAAAATTTTTGACTGTAAGAAACTCTGCAGATGTTTCAAGCCAAGTACAAGTGTTTCCAAGGGACATATAAAATGCTAACCACATGTTTTCAGTATGATTTTGGTCTAAAATTTAGGGTGTGGACTCTGCTGTCTTGGAAGACTTTGTCATCTAAATTGAGTTCTCTAAGGCCGGGTGTGTTGGCTCATGCCTGTAATCCTAGCACTCTGGGAGGATAAGTCGAGTGGATCACTTCAGCTCAGGAGTTTGAGACCAGCCTGAGCAAGAGCAAGACCCCCGTCTCTACTCAAAGTAGAAAAACTAGCCAGGTGTTGTGGCAGGCACCTGTAGTCCCAGCTACTCAGGAGGCTGAGACAAGAGGATTGCTCAAGCCCAAAAGTTTGAGGTTGCTGTTTGCTGCCATGGCACTCTACCCAGGGTGACAGAGTCTAAACTGACTTTAATTACATCAGGGGAGATAGATTAAATATCAGATGAGGTTCTTGTCCCTTAGACTTCTCAGATGCAGATTTTGTGAAGGTTTTAGCTTTTTTTTTATTTATTTACATTTTATTTGCCATAAACATTAAGATAAAACAGCAAAAATGGAAGAAAGGGATGTTAGCTTTTAGATGGAACAAAAATTAAATCCATGGCAATATCTAGAAAGGACATTAAGGAGGTTCCCTAATCAAACTTCTTGTGCCTGTCATAAATGTAAACTTCGAAAAGTATTTACAGATAAATATTTGGAAATTTAGAGACATACTTACATACAAAAAGGTACAGAGGGGAACTTTAAGAGGATTTGTTTGTATTTCCAGTTGAAGCCACCGCTTTGGGTGTGGATTACTAAGGAAAGCTATGACTTTTTAAGTCATCTTTGTCACTGGACCTCTGTCCAGGACACTCAGGCCCATTGTTTTTAGTGCATGAAGCACTGACATTGAGCATGCCAGCGTGTACCAGCACATAGTATAGATTAGCAAGGACTCTTTGGAGGAAGAGGGACACAAACGAAATTTCATGCAGCTCATGATCCTCAGGAGAGATGGAATCTTATGTTTACTAATGTACCCAGAAGGTACACGTGTTGTCCCACAAAGGACAAAAAGTGACAAGTTTTCTCTCTCCTGCCCTCACATGCAAACCATCCCTTCTCTGAGCTCAGAGACCGCCTCTGGATAAAACTAATCCACTTCTAGGCTACCATTTTTGTTCCTATTGTCATTTGCAAAGAGACAGAATTATATTAAGAAAGTAGGGGTTGGCTTGGTGCCTGTGGCTCAAGTGGCTAAAGCGCTAGCCACGTACACCTGAGCTGGTGGGTTTGAATCTAGCCCAGGCCTGCCAAACAACAATGACAGCTGCAACCAAAAAAATAGTCGGACTTTGTGGTGGCGCCTGTAGTCCCAGCTACTTGGGAGGCGGAGACAGGAGACTCGCTTGAGCCCAGGAATTGGAGGTTGCTATGAGCTATGATGCCATGGCACTCTACCCAGGGTGGCAGCTTGAGACTCTGTCTCAAAAAAATAAAATAAAATAAAAATAAATAAATAAAAAAGGAAAGTTTGGGTAGCTCAGCGCCTGTGGCTCAAGTGGCTAAGGCACCAGCCACATACACCTGAGCTGGCAGGTTCGAATCCAGCCTGGGCCCGCCAAACAACAATGACGGTTGCAACCAAAAAATGGCCGGGCGTTGTGGCAGGCGCCTGTCGTCCCAGCTACTTGGGAGGTGGAGGCAAGAGACTCGCTTGAGCCCAGGAATTGGAGGTTGCTATGAGCCGTGATGCCACACAACTCTATCCAGGATGACAGCTTTAGTCTCTGTCTCAAGAAAAAATAAATAAAAAAATAAAAATAAAAATAGACCTGCCATTTGATCCTATAATTCCTTTACTAGGTATATACCCAGAAGACCAAAAATCACATTATAACAAAGACAGCTGTACCAGAATGTTCATTGCAGCCCAATTCATAATTGCTAAGTCATGGAAGAAGCCCAAGTGCCCATCGACCCACGAATGAGTTAATAAATTGTGGTACATGTATACCATGGAATACTATGCAGTCTTAAAGAAAGATGGAGACTTTACCTCTTTACATGTGTTTACATGGATGGAGCGGGAACATATTCTTCTTAGCAAAGTATCTCAAGAATGGAAGAAAAAGTATCCAATGTACTCAGCCGTACTATGAAGCTAATTTAAAGGTTTCATATGAAGGCTATAACCCAACTATAGCACAAGAATATGGGGAAAGGGAGGCGGTGGGGAGGGGGGAGGTTGGGATGGAGGGAGGGTAATTGGTGGGGCCACACCTATGGTGCATCTTAGAAGGGTACAGGCAAAACTTACTAAATGCAGAATACAAATGTCTTCAAACAATAACTAAGAAAGTGCCATGAAGGCTATGTTGAACAGCTTGATGAAAACATTTCAGATTGTATATGGAACGAGCACATTGTACCCCTTGATTGCACTAATGTACACAGCTATGATTTAATAAAAAAAAAAAGAAAGAGTGATTAGCTTTGCATCACTAGCTTTTATCTGACTAAAGGTATTGGTAAGGGCACATAGCAGGTTAGGTGCGTTAGAGTAGGTTTTAGAAAGGCTTACAACCTTTTCTCATTTTAGGAGGGTACCTTAGGTTACGAGATACCACATCTGCCTACATAGTCATATAATCTCACTACCACAATTTTCATGTATTTTTTTTTAATCCTCAGTTCCTAGTGCAATGTCTGGATATGGTGGGAATGAGAATGATATATGATATTAATGAGGTGATGGGAACTGCTAATTTTTAGTTTCTTTTAGTTCTAGCAGTCTGTGATTTAAGTATAGTAACTTTGGTTTCTTTGTTCTTTCATTGATGAAAATTGCATCAAACTGTTACAGGATCATCATGAGAATTAACTATTAACATTATATTTTGTTAGATGTGAAGTTCCTCCAGAAAAAGGTAAGACCACATTTTTTTTCTTTCAAAGAGTTGTGATAATTTTCTTCGTATTTTGAATTGTTCAAATGTCACAAATGTGATAGGTACTATAGAGAAAATAGGGGCCTGCCCAGAAGTCTGAACAATTCCAGGGCATTAGTATTATGATTAAGCTTAGAAGTGACTGTGTGCTAATGTTTGAGAGTGTGGTCACCTATATTGCAGGACAGGAAAGTGTCAAACTGAAATCAGCCCAGACATGCAGAGAGAAGAGAGTTCCCAAAAGCCTATTCTAGGTGAGATATAGTGGCTCACGCCTGTAATCCTAGCTCTCTGGGAAGCTGAGGTGGGTGGATTGCCCGAGCTCAGGAGTTTGAGACCAGTCAGAGCAAGAGTGAAACAGCATCTCTCAAAAGTAGCTGGGCATTGTGATGGGCACCTGTAGTTCCAGCTACTCCGCAGGCTGAGGCAAGAGGATCTCTTGAGCCCTAAGAGTCTGAGGTTAGCTATGACGCCACGGCACTCTACCAAAGGCAACAAAGTGAAACTCTATCTTGATAAAATAAAAAAAAAAATAAATAAAAGCCTGTTCTACTGGTGAATTTTACATTGATTCTTGTCTTTGTGATTTAGAATTGCTGCCACTAATACATAGTCTCACAAAGTATGGAAGCCAGACACTTTGTGTTCCAGACTTGATCATTTGCCATGTGAAGGTCAATTACATATCTTGATCCCAGTTTACTCATTTTGGAAAAGTTGATAATAGTGTTTACATCATCAGTTTACTATGGAAATTCATAATGAATTCCTATAGAATAATCCAAGAAAGTCCTATTTCCATGGCAATGCTATGCATATTGCAAATTTTTCAATCCTATGAAAAGATCAAAATAAGTCAGGAGCTCATATTTACTACAATGTTCCAGTGGAACTTACACTCACTTTTCTTTCCTAAAGGCCTTAACAACAAAAGAAAATGAAAGAAAAATAAGACTGTTTCTCTACTAGCAATGAAAAATGTTCATCTGCAAAATCTTTTGAAAGCATAACACTTTCTTCACCCATAAATGTGAACTATTTATAAAAGTATTAGTATATGCCCATATGTGCATTCATAACAGAGATTCCACGTTGTAATTTACACCTTATACTTTATTTGCAGAGAATTTGAGTCAATAAAAAAATGTTACATGGGAAACATAAGATTCAGCTGTCGGGTAGTAATTTTCTCTTTTTTCATTCTTTTACTCATCTCCTTATTCACTCATGTATTTCACTCACATATTCACTCATATATTTCTTTTTCATTCAATATTATTAAAGTCCAGGTACTAGGCTAGATGAGGAGGATAAAATAAGTAGAATCATGACTTTTCACTTAATTCTTCCATATTAATACACATACACCTTATTTTATTGGAACTCACTTTATTATACTTTACAGATACTACATGTTTTACAAATTGAAGGTTTGTGGCAACCCTTCATCAATCAAGTCTAAGAGCGCTATTTTTCTAAAAGCATGTGTCACTTCATGTCTCTTTGTCACATTTTGGTAATTCTCATAGTATTTCAATTTTCTTCATTATTATATATCTGTTATGATGATCAACAATCTTTGATATCACTAAATGTAATTGTTTTGAGGTGCCACAAACTGCATCCATAAAAGATGGTGAACTTAATCACTAAATGTTGTATGTGTTCTGACTGCTCTAATGGCCAATTGGTCTCCCATCACTCTCCTTCTCCTTGGGTCTTCCTATTCCCTGAGATACAGGAATATTAAAATTAGGCCAATTAATAACCCTACAATAGCCTGTAAGTGTTCAAGTGAAAGAAAGAGTTATATGTCTATCACTTTAAGTCAGAAGCTAGAAATGATTAAACTTAGTGAGGAATACATGTCAAAGGGTGAGATAGGCTGAAACCTAGTCCTCGTGCACCAAATATTAACCAAGTCATGATTGCAAAGGAAAAATTCTTGAAAGAAATTAGCAGTGCTACTCTAGTGAGCATATGAATGATAAGAAAGCAAAATAACCTTATTGCTGATATGAAGAAAGTTTTAGTGGTTTGGATAGAGGATCAAATCAGCCACAACATTCCTTTAAACCAGCAGTTCTCAACCTGTGGGTTGCGACCCCTTTTTAACAATGAAAATGCATTGCAGCATTAGGAAGGTTGAGAACCACTGCTTTAAAACAAAGCTCAATCCACAGCAAGAACTTAACTCTCTTCAATTCTATGTAGGCTAAGGGAGAGGTGAGGAAGCTGCAGAAGAAAAGTCTGAAGCTAGCAGAATTGGTTCATGAAGTTTGAGGAAAGAAGCCATCTCCATGAGATAAAAATGCAAGGTGAAGGGGCAAGTGCTGATAGAGACGCTGCAGAAAGTTATCCAGAAGATCTAGTTGAGATTGTTGAGGAAGATGGCTATATTAGAAATAGATTTTCAATGTAGATAAAATAGCCTTGTTTTGGAAGAAAATGACATCTAGGACTTTCATAGCTATAGAGGAAAAGGGAATGCCTGGCTTCAAAGCTTCGAAGGACAGGCTGACTCTCTCTTTAGAGATAAATACAGCTGGTGACTTTAAGTTGAAGCCAGTGCTCATTTACCATTCTAAAAATTCTAGAGTCTTTAAGAACTATGTGAAATATGCTCTGCCTGTGGTCTAGAAATGGAAAAATAAAGCCTGAGAATAGCATATTTATTTAGCATGGTTCACTGAAAATTTTAATTCCCCTCTTGAGGCCTATTACTCAGAAAAAAGATTCCTTTTAACATATTGACAATGCAACTCCATCACCAGAGAGTGCGGATGGAGATGTACAAGGAAGTGAATGTTGTTTTCATGCCTGCTAACACAACATACGGTGTTCAGCCCATAGATCAAGGAATTATTTCTAATTTTTAGTTTTATTATTTAAGAAATATATTTCATAAGACTGTCACAGATAGTGAATCCTGTGATGGACAGAGTCAAGATAAATTGAATACCTCTGGAAAGGAGTCAATTCTAGATGCCATTAAGAATATGTGTGATTCATGGGAAGAGGTCAAAATATCAACTTTTGCAGGAATTTGAAATAAGTTGATTCGAACCTTCATGTATCTTTGAGGGGTTCGGTGGAGGAAGTAACTGCAGATGTGGTGAAAATGGCAAAAGAACTAGAATTAGAAGAATGGCAAAAGAAATAGATCCAGATGAATCTGACAAAGGACTAATAAGAGGAATCTACAAAAAACTCAAACAAATCCACAAAATAAGAGAGCAAACAGCCCCACTGAAATCTGGGCAAGAGACGTGAACAGAATCTTTTCTTATGAGGATAGACAAATGGCCAAGCAACTCATGAAAAAATCCTCATCATCTCTAATTAATAAAGAAACCCAAATCAAAACTACTATGAGATATCATGTAGCCTCAGTGAGAACTGCCCACATCCCAAGGTCCCAAAGCAATAGGTGCTGGCATGGGTGTGGACAGAAGGGAATACTTCTACACTGCTGGTGGGACTTCAAACTAATACAGCCTATATGAAAATAAGTATGGAAAGTCCTTAAAGAACTAAAAGTGGACCTTCCATCTGATCCTGCAATGCCATTGTTATCTACACCAAAGAAAAAAAGCCACTCTACCATAAGAACATATATACCCAAATGTTCATAGAAGCCCAATTTACAATTGCAAAGATGTGGAAACAATGCAAATGCCCTTCAATACACGAATGGACTAATAAACTGTGGTATGTATATAACATGGAATACTATTCAGCCATAAAAAGATGGACATTTTGTATTCTCTGTTATAACTTGGATGGCTTTAGAGCAGTGGTTCTCAACTTTCTTAATGCCGCAGCCCTTTAATACAGTTCCCGTGGGTTGCAACCCACAGGTTGAGAACCGCTGCTTTAGAGAACACTCTCCTTTTTAAAGTATCACAAGATAGCAAGAGAGTCATCAAATGTACTCAATACTAATTTGAAACTTGTAGATTAACAACAACATGCTCACAAGAGAGAAAAATTTAACTGAATCCAAAAAGGAGGGAGGAGGGGGAGTTGGTTGTGTTATTCCCAGCAGGAACAATGTGGGGGTGTATGACACACTTCCTGTGTGAGAGACATAGCTACAACTTAGACTTTGCCTTACAAATACAAGCAATGTGGCCTATTTGTATGTACCCTCACATTAATTGGAAAATTTTTAAAAAGAACAAAGAATATTATATTAAACAAAATTTTTAAAATGTAAAAAGGCTGTGTAGGCTTTCTAAACTGACACAACTGAGAGTTGTGCATTTCCTGTAGGCTTATTACATGAAAAGTAAACATCCTCACTTATTTGAGAGAAAGTAAAATGGACAGCAAACCAGCAAAGAGCATACTGATAGTATCAAAAATGATCTTCTCCTTGAGATCATAGCAGTGGCCTTGATTTCACTCCCTCCACCAGTGTTTATTCCATCTATACTTTTGGTGTGGATTTAACTACCACCATGTCTAGTAACAGGGCAAAGACCAAGACCACCAAGAAGCGTTCTCAGCTTGCAATATTCAATGTATTTGCCATGTTTGACCAGTCATAGATTCAGGAGTTCAAAGAGGCCTTCAACATGAGTAATCAAAACAGAGATAGTTTCATTGACAAGGAAGATTTGCATGATATGCTTGCCTCACTGGGGAAAAATCCAACTGATGAGTATCTGGATGCCATGATGAATAAGGCTCCAGGCCTCATCAATTTCACCTTGTTCCTCACCATGTTTGGTGAGAAGTTAAATGGCACAGATCCAGAAGATGTCATCAGAAGTGCTTTTGCCTGCTTTGATGAAGAAGCAACTGGGACCATTCAGGGAGATTACCTGAGAGAGCTGCTAACAACGATGGGAAATCAGTTTACAGACAAGTGGATGAGCTGTACAGAGAAGCACCTATTGACAAAAAGGGGAATTTCAATTACATCGAGTTCACACGCATTCTTAAATATGGAGCAAAAGACAAAGATGACTGAAAAGAACTTCAAATTCCAGCTAAATGTTCTTGTTGCCACTTTGGGTATTTCTGAGATTTTCTCTTAGCCTATTGCATCCCCTTAGCTTTACAGTGTTTGCTTTTCTTGTTGTATTTATTCTCAGACATTTTTGGCATATGTATCTTTATAATGGAAATGGGACTTTTTATCATTTCCAGAATAGACAATGTGGTAATTTAACTTACCAGCCCCTCCCCCCACCAATAACTGCAGTCTACAGAGTCAATATACTTTTTCAGAGAAAGTTATTCACTCAATTTTTTTCTGAACCACAATTAAACTTCACAGTAAAATACTTGTGTACATTTCTTTTTTTATTTTTTTTTATTTTTCTTTCTTTCTTTGTGTACATTTCTTATTTAAAAAAAGAAAACTGAGTAACTGAAAATTGTTTTTGTGTGACTCTTATAATCTACATAATTTTCTCTTAATTCTTTGAAACATGACTAAGGTAGTCTCTGGAGGTCTTATTCAAGTTAATTTTACATATTTTTTTGGTCTAAGTGGACCAAGCCCATTTTTCAAAAGTTTCCTGTGCCGTTGAAATGAACACCCACTCTACCCCAAATTCCTCCGCTAAAAATTGTTGTACCGGCCAACGGTCCTCACGGCCACTTCCGGTCCCCGACGTACCCGCCGCCATTCCGCGTCCGCCGCCTCCTCAGACCGCCGAGCGCCCGAGCCGCCCGCTGCCGCCGCCGCTGGCTCCGCACCCCGCACGCCTTCGCAGTTTTCTCGTTTGGCTCGCCGCACCGCCTGCCATGGCCATCGCTCCCTCCCAGGTGCGCCAAAACTACCACCCCGACTGCGAGGCCGCCGTCAACAGCCAGATCAACCTGGAGCTGTACGCCTCGTACGTGTACCTCTCCATGGCCGCCTACTTCGACCGCGACGACGTGGCCCTGAAGCACTTCGCCCGTTACTTCCTGCGCCAGTCGCATGAGGAGAGGGACCACGCCGAAACGCTGATGGCGCTGCAGAACCAGCGCGGGGGCCGCGTCTGCCTCCGCGACATCAAGAAGCCGGACCGTGACGACTGGGAGGGCGGCCTGCAGGCCATGGAGTGCGCCTTCCACCTGGAGAAGAGCGTCAACCAGAGCCTCCTGGATCTGCACCAGCTGGCCACCGACAAGGGCGACGCGCAGCTCTGCGACTTCCTTGAGAGCCACTATCTGCACGAGCAGGTCAAGACCATCAAGGAGCTGGGTGGCTACCTCACCAACCTGCGCAAGCTGGGGGCCCCCGACACCGGCCTGGCTGAGTACCTCTTTGACAAGCTCACCCTGGGTGGCAGCGACAAGGAGAACTGAGCTGGGACTGTCCCAACAGTCATGGGTGCTTCCCCGGGGTGGGCCACCAGGCTAAGGGTGCACAGTGCCCTTTCAGAGCATTCATTTAAGTTTTTCCTTTCCATTTTACCATTGTTTCCAATAAAGTTATCTGTTTTTTTAAAGCAAAAAATTGTTTCAATGAGTACTTAATTCATGCGTTTACGTACTTTCTACTGTCTTGAGTGTATCAGATAGAGTGCTGGATATCGAGAAGACAGGAAGGAGATGTTTTTTTTCTTCAAGAAGCTCGTAATAACAATATAAATCTTAAAAACGTGTTTTAAAATCTCTTTCAATAATCACATCTAATTAGTCACTAGTTCTGTCAATATAACCCCCTAAATCAATGGTTTTCAACTTTGACTACATCAGGAAGTTTAAAAATACTGATGCCAGGGTTCCACCTTAAGAGATCTGACTTGGGACATGCAGTTGATACCATGCGTTGGGGATAATGGGAATCATTGCCCTAGATCAGGAGATGGCAACCTTGATTATTTTCAACCTTTTAAAAATGTAAATGTATTAAAAAAACAGGCATCGGTTAGATTTGGTCCATGGGTCTGCTCCAGAATAGCTCAGAGTCTTCTGTAGATCTTTTAGAAAAGTTCCAGGCCTTGTCCCTGGAGGTTTTTTTTTTTTAATTTCAGATTAATATGAGGGTACAAACAATTAGGTTACATTGTTTGGGTTAACTCTTCACCCAAGAGGTGTGCCATATACCCCTACATTGTCCCCCATAGGTGAGAGCTCACCACTCTCCCTGGCTTCTCTTCTCTTCCCCCTCCCTCCCTTCTCCCCTGACTTGAATTTAATTGTGGTTTTCTCTTCTGTGGGCATGTAGTTGTTCATCTAC
The DNA here is from genome assembly GCA_963574655.1 of Perodicticus potto. Classification (NCBI taxonomy): domain Eukaryota; kingdom Metazoa; phylum Chordata; class Mammalia; order Primates; family Lorisidae; genus Perodicticus; species Perodicticus potto. Next base: position 11,024 of record CAUYRH010106084.1, on the reverse strand, counting down.
TGGTTTCATTTTAGTATGGAGTACATTGTATACTTGCTTTCCATTCTTGTGATACTTTACTAAGGTGAATGTTCTTCAGTTCCATCCAGGTTAATACAAATGATGTAAAGTATCCATCTTTTTATGGCTGCATAGTATTCCATGGTATATATATACTATAGTTTATTAATCCATTCATAGGTTGATGGACACTTGAGTTGATTCCAAATCTTGACATTTGTGAATTGAGCTGCTATAAAATATTCTAATGCAAATCTTTTTCTGGTAAAATGACTTTTTTCCTCAGGGTAAATACCTACTAATGGGATTATGGGATCAATTGGAAGGTCACTTTTATCTCTTTAAGGATTCTTCATGCTTCCTTTCAAAGAGGCTGTATTAGTTGGCAATCCCAGGAACAGTATAAAAGTGCTCCCTTCTCTCTGCCCCTGGAGATTTTTATTCATGCAGTCTATATGGGCCCTGAGAATTCTATCATGTAGGCAAGGTAGGTATGTTGCTATTCTATAGCTTTATTAAGTCTTTTTTCACTTCCAACTCCCTACCACCATTTTCCCATTTTAGATTTTTATTACCTTGCACCTGGACTATGTTACCATGGTAATAGTCTCCACCTATGTTTCCAGTCCAGCCCCACTAATTAAACTACACTGCCACAGTTTTTACCTTGTTTTAAATCTAGTAATAGCGTCCATTGCCTACAGGACAAAATTCATACTCACTAGCAAGTCATACAATAGTTTTCAGTATCTGGCCTTTGCCTGTGAACTGTCTCCTTGCTCTTTTGGTTCTTGGCAAAATATTGTTCACAACATTCTTGTTCGTGTTTGTATGCTTGGGTTTACATTGGTCCTCCTGTCTGAAAAGCCCTTTTCTAGTGGCAAATATCTACTTCTCCTTCAAAATGCAACAATACTCTCTGCCTCCCCTTTCTTCATGTCTAGTTAGATGTCTAGGTTATATGGTCCTCCTCTGTATTCCCACAGGTCATTTATTTGCCCTCTGCTTATCATGTAATACTTCACATTGAAGTAATCTGTAAGTGAATTATTTGAGATAAAACATGAACCCAGTTTTATTTATCTTTATATCATAGTACTTACTGAAATTTTTGATATGTAGTAGGTGCTTATTGACTTGAATACTCTTAACGAAAGCAGAATAGTTTCCCCTTGTTCAGACAAGAGGAGTAAGGCTCTGAGGCAATGAATGGTTTCTTAAGGGTTTGAGCGATACTAAGTCAGGGAGTCAAGAGCAAATTCCCATTTTCTTACTGTCAGCTGCAGTTCTTCTTCCTGTTATTCCAGGTGCCTCTCTCCTATAGCCACAAGCCATCTGTGAGAGCTACAGCTACATGTTGTTGTGGAATGAGTACTAGGCTGGTCGTTATAAAGCCTGGCCTCAAATCTCATCTTTCCTACTAGTTGGGGATATGAACCCCAGTTTCCTAGTCTGTAAAATGAGGAGATTCAATTAGATTTTTAAGATGATTCAATTCTTTAAAAAATTAAATTCTGTCAAATAGTGATTTTTATTTATTTTCAAGCCCATTTATTAGACCCTTGTAACAAAATTAAAACACAGAAGTGTGAAATAATCTGTTCAAAGACTCCCTGAAAGCTAATTGAACTAGGAAATAAGCCTCTATTTTAGTTTTTTATTGATAAATTACCCCAAACTCTGCAGTTTAAAACAACTTAAGTTCTTTATCTCGCAGTTTTATAAGTCAGAAGTCTGGGTGGCTCAGCTGGCTTCTCTGCTTTAGTTTCACAAGCTAAAATCAAAGCGTCATATCTGGAGGATATGGGGCAGAATCAGCTTTCAGGCTCTTCCATGTTGATGGTAGAGTCGAGATCCACGCAGTTGCAGGACTGAGGTCCCTATTTCCTTGTTGGCTGCCAGTTGGAAGTTGTCCTCCTGGCTCCTTTCATTCATTTTCATATCCAGCAACTAGGGTGTTCTCACTGACCTTCTCTTCTGCTGTTTCTCTTGTGACTCTGCCTGACTCTTGCTTTTAGGGGCTCATGTAGTTACTTTGTACCCACCTGTACGTTCTAGGACACTCCCTCCCCCCGGTTAAGGTTAGCTGGTTGGTAACCTTGATTATACCTGCGTAGTCTCTTCACAACAATATCATTCTACACTAATGTTAACTTGAATAACCAGGAGCTGGGAATCTTGGGGGGCATCTTTAGAATTCTTCCCACCCCAATGCCCAAATTACTTGATCTTTAAGTAAGGGTGCTGGTCATCATTACTTATTTCCTAAGACAAGTTTACTTTTCTTGGTATTCAGTCATCTTCAACATTTCTTTTATTCACATAATGTAGTTACAAACATCCACACACATACATCCACCCATTCGTGCACCTCATATATATGAGATAATGTAAATTTAATATGTATTTTGTGCAGAACAATTATTAGGGCCATCATCCATTAATTTATCATTTATTAAATATTTACCATTTTAATAAATGCTGAGGATAGAATGATGTAAAAGGTGGAAACTTTACATACAAAGAATGTATTTCACATCTTAATTTAGCATTTATCAGATGTCAGGGAGTCTTCTAGGTTCTTGGAATACAGTATTGCAATAAGACATTGTTCTCGTGGAGAGGACATAAGTGGGAAGGCTGAAGCTAAACAGATGAGTAAATGAATAGATAATATATTTGTAGATGGTTATTAGGAAAAACAAAGCAAGGTAAGAGGATAGAGTGTGATAATGAAGGGGGTTGGCTGTTATAGATAGGATAGTCAGAGAAGCTTCTTTTGGGTAGAGATCTGAGTAAAGCTGGAAAGTGCTAGTAGGGAAGACATAATCCTAGGCCAACAATGACCACATAATGTTGCACATGTCATGAAGGAAGTGAACATAAGTATAAGAGAATAAGGGCATACTGAAGACTAGCTTCTAAGCTAGGGGCCAGGAAGCCTGTAGGAGAAATTGGTTTGCAATACCTAAGTCAACACTAAAAAGATGGGTATGAATTAGAACTCAGTTGGAGGAAGAAGCTGTTGAAAGTAGAGTGAGCAGTATGTGGTAAAAATATGTATGTTACAGAAGACTGCTTGGAAACATTTTGAGCCCAAATGTGACATGATCAGATCTGTAATTTCATTGCTGTAAGTGTAAAATATGAGTGTAATGTAGGAAAAACTAGAGGAAAGGAGAAAAGCTACAGCTATACTTCGTGAGAACTAGATAGACCAAGGTGGCCCTGGTGAGGACGGAAAGGAGGGGTGGAATCTAGAGATAATACAGGCATATAATAGATAGATAGGATTGGAAAGTCTTCTGGAGTGGACCAGATGTGAGAGAGAACAGAATTAAGAATCTGCCATGGTTAACAGGGAATAGCTATTAACAGAGATAGGAAATACTGGAGGAAGAATAGATTTGGAGTAAAAGTTGAATTTGGATTTCCAAAGGATAATTAAATGAATAGTTTCAACAGGAAATTTGTATTCTTATCTAGAGCTCAGATTGGAAAAATTAGGGATTATTGTCTATAGACAGTAGAGTAAAAATTCAGAAAATGATGGTGAACCCCTTGCATCACATAAGTTGAGGTATGTGGGATGCCAGATCAAGAAGAGGAACATAAAAAATTGGGAGTGTTGAGATCATTACAGATAAACTTACCTTTCTTCATAGTTTTTTGCCTAGGTCTGTGAAAGTTGTTCAAATGATACACCGATATTAAGATTTATTTATTAATCTACCGTGCATTTCAGAAGGGTACAGGTGAAACTTACTAAATGCAGAATACAAATGTCTTCGTATAATAACTAAGCAAATGCCATGAAGGCTATTTTAAACAGTTTGATGAAAATATTTCAGATTGTATATGAAACCAGCGCATTGTAGCCCATGATTGCACTAATGTATGCAGCTATGATTTAATAAAAAAAAAAAAAAAAGATTTATTTATTTAGAGAGGTCTTGGAGATTTATAAACTCTATTACTATCTACATCATGGGCATAATTTCCTGTCCAAGAGATCTTGGTATAGTCACTAATAAAATATCTGGTGGTATTAGCAGCAGTGACTGTTGTGCCTGTGAGGCAATGGTTATATGTTATGGCTGCTTAGATGTTTTAAAGAGAAAACAGGATTATCTATACCTTGGTAAAGGATTAGACAAGGATTATCTGTACCTTGGTAAATTTTAGAAAAACATACCATCTTAATAATAATACGTGTTTCTTCTATCTTACATATTTTTAGGAATACATGTTTTTCAAAAAATGAAATTATGTCCATTGTAGTCTTAGTCTAAGAGTAAAATCTCTTTATGAAAGTTGGATATTACATTAAGGATAAATAAAATTTAGTTAAAAATATTATGAAGTATGAGATTTACTCAAGAATAAAATATAAAATTCCTCTTTAAAAGCTATCTGTAATAAATTAATATATCCTTTTATTAACATTTCAGATTTATTGCTCAATAAATAAATTTTTTAAATAAATAAAAAACATTGAAAAATTTTTTGTTCGCTCATGAAAAGTAACCTGAAAAAAACCCTCTTGATATACTAGAATATATATACATATATATGTATTTTTTTTTTTTTTTGGCATCAGCACAAAACGCAGGCTGCTAAATTTAAATGGCTAGAGACTTTTTTAAAGTATGGATATGAAATATGACATCTTAATTTTTGGTGAAACACCAAACATAATTCTGTATAATCAGGTGAATTAATAGTTTTTGAATGAAAATGGTCCAAGAATAAATGTGCATAAGAAGTAGACACTTAGGGGAAATTGTTATGCTCATCTCTCTTATTAGGACATGATTGTGATGTTTTCCTCATAACTTATCTACATTTTTCAGTACTTATTTCCATTATTTTGAAGTGAAGTAAGGAAGAAAAAAGCAAGAAAAATACTTTAACTTCACCAGACTAAGTGAAATAAACATTTTCTACATACTTTCCTTAGCTACCATTTATTAAGTTTGGCTGTGCATCAGACATTGACCAGGCCCGTTAAATATGTTCTCATTGTCTTTGCAACAGTCTTTAGTGTCACTCTCTTGATTTTACAGATGTGGGAACTGATGTTTACCCATGGTCACAAATTGAGTAGGAACAGCTGAATTTTCACTCAGCTCTTCCCATTAATAATAATGTTTACTTCCCATTAATAATAATGTTGCATTCTTCAAATTAAAATTCTAAGAATGTTAACATAATAAAAACAGCAGAAACTCTGTAAATTGACCACCCAACGGACTGTAACAAACTAGTCAACATATAGAGGTGGTCAACATAAGGAACTAGGCCTGTTGTACTGACACTTACATGTGGTGCATGTCTGATCTATGAAAATAAAAGTTGTTCATTGATACACAGATCAACTTAGGAGGTGGTCAGGATAGAGAGGTGGTCAACTATGGAGGTTCTACTATATAATTTTAAATGCTAAATAGAAATCAAAGTATATGAAAAAGCAGCTACTTTTCTAATATATTCAATTTGTAATAATAGCTTATAAGAAAATATTTTATGTATTTTAAAATTAACTCAATAGTTCATTCAGATTTCTTTACTTTTTACCTAATATTTTTTACATTTGTTTTAAAAATGTGTCTATCTGCATGTTTATTAGATGGCTTGTCTGAGCCCCTTTTGTGGGGCACTCATGTCTACTTGTTCGGCATGTTGTATATCATAAGTAGAGTTTTGATAATGAACTCCTTCATTCTCATGGGAGCTCAAAAGACTATATGTGGCTGTATCCTTTCCTATCTTGCATATCTGTAAAAACTGAGTCCTTCCTTTATGTTTCATATGTATTAATTTGTTGTTGAAAAGAAAAGCCGATTAGGTTTCTATGACAGGTAATTTTTCTTTTCTTTTCTTTTCTTTTTTTTGAGATAGAGTCTCAGTCTGTTGCCCTGGGTAGAGTGCCACGGCATCATAGCTCACAGCAACCTCAAGGCTGAGGCAAGAGGGCTTAAGTGATCCTCTTGCCTCAGCCTTCTGAGTAGCTGGGGTTACAAGTGCCCATCACAACACTGGCTAGTTTTTTAATTTTTAGCAGAGATGGGATCTCACTCTTGCTCAGGAGAGAACTTGAACTCCTGAGCTCAGGAGATTCACCCACGTTGGCCTCCCAGAGTGCTAGGATTAAGGTGTGAACCACTGTGCCTGGAGGTAAATTTTCTTCTGTAAGAGGGTAGGTATCCTTTCATTTTGTTAATAAAACAACTCACAAACATGGATGTTAAGCAAGAAGACTTGTTTAAATAACAATGATGAATAGACATAAAAAGCCAAATCCAGGAAACCATAGTATGAGATAAACTGATAAACTGATACTGAAACTAAGCCTCCTCACCCTGCATAGTTCTCCTGTGGCCAACCAGACTGTGGGTTGTTGTGAGCTGAACTTCAGCGTTCATTCCATACCAATTCCTCATTCCATATACTGAACAAGCAAGAGAAAAATTCCATATTTAATAAATCCAAGTCCTAATTGGGTGGGCTGTAGCCAGAAATCTGTGGGCCTAATGATGTAGTATAAAAATGGAAGGATATAATAGAAGCAAACAAAAAAATGTTCCTTGAGTGCTGAGATGGCTTCTTGCCAGGCACCCAAGTTAAAGGTAGGGCGACTGCAACTCTGAGATGATTCAGGGGCCCTCCGTGATGAAGTGGGAAGACCAAGAGAGCTGCATCTACTCCCTTGTACCTTTGATCTTGTCATATGTATTCTCACTCTGCTCGTTTGCCCTTTGGGTAGCAAACCAAAATGAAGTCAGTGTGAAAGGAGGTTGAATTTAAATTGTCAGACTTGGCTCGGCGCCTGTGGCTCAACGGGCTAAGGCGCCAGCCATGTACACCTGAGCTGGCAGGTTCGAATCCAGCCCGGGCCCGCCAAACAACAATGATGGCTGCAACCAAAAAATGGCCTGGCGTTGTGGTGGGCTCCTGTAGTCCCAGCTACTTGGGAGGCAGAGGCAGGAGACTCACTTGAGCCCAGGAACTGGAGGTTGCTGTGAGCTGTGATGCCAGGGCACTCTATCCAGGGTGACAGCTTGAGGCTCTGTCTCAAAAAAAAAAAAAAAAAAAAAAATTGTCAGACTTGTGGGATGGCCCACCCCTGTAACCGCAGATTCCTTTCCTTTTGTCCTAGTCTTTGCATAAATGAGTCACTATCAAGCTTATTTCTTCTTACAAAAAGATTTATTTTCATTTTATTATTTAAATTTGTCCCATAGGTACTTTCAGCTGAATTCTTTATATACATTTTAGAAAGAAAGAACCAAAAATTGGTGACAAAAATTAATGGGCTATTTAATTTTATGGCAGATTACCTTGTTAATAAAGTACAAAGTAGAGGTTGCCAGACTTTTGGAAGAGATGTGCCAAGTCTCTATGTTCGCTAATTTCACATTTTGGGTGGCAGCCATGCCTACTCTCAAAACAATTCCCCCAAATATACAAACAACATATATCCTCCCTCCAAATCTATAGTCATTGGAAACTTTTATATCAGCTTAGAACAAGGAGAACTGAAGTAAGATTGTACTGTGGATAATGTTTATTCAACATATGGTGTGACTTTCTGATAACGGGGCTTGGGGATGTGTGAGGGAAAGGAAGAGAGGAGCAGCAGCAGGTAGTGAGTATACAGAAGCTGCGGGTTCAGAAGAAGCAGATAAAGACGTCATTGAAATAAGAACAGAGTTGCAAATTCAACTCCTCTGTGCTCCACATACCTCTGAAGTGTGGCCACCTCTTCACTCCCTGCATGCCACACTCAGCAGCAGAAGTGAGTTGCTCTTTTCTCCCTACCTGATTCCTGTAACTATTCCCTGTGCTAGCAATTCCATGGAACCTAGTCATTTTGGCAGAACTGATGTTCCAGCATGTCACAGGCCACTAAGAATTTTTTGTTTGTTGCTTTGTATATGTACCATAGTTGTTGAACTCCAGAGGAAGTTATCAACCCTAACATCTCAGATAATAGGTTAGTTACTATAGATAATACCATTGACTTCCAGTCTCCTTCTTTGGGATAATTACTTCTTATGCTAATTACAATAGGGACATTTTCCTTGACTAGAAAGGAAAATGAAGACATTTTATCAATGTAACCATCCATCCATTTCAAGTCTTTTCCCAGCAATTATGGGGTATTATCCTTGTTGCAGAGATGAAGAGAGTGAGATAAACACATCAAAAAACCCCCTAAACTGGCTACTGGGCAAATAGCTTCTTTATCTGACAGGGAAATTATGTGCAGTCCATCAAACCAACAATAACAGGACGCTTACAGGGACAGAGAGATCTCTCTGCTCTTGCCTTGTGTGGCACATGACAACCAGTAGTAAAAAATTAGCAATTATTGGCATTTGTCAACTCTCTGGTTCTGTGGCAGGAAAACGGAAACAGCAACAATCATGCTCAATTTAAGTCTCTCATGATGTCAGGCTTTTCACAGACTCACACGGACATCAGAAGAGACTTGAAAAGGTTTACAGATGTGCAGTCAGCTATGACAGTGATGCTGCCAATGTGGCGCACGGATCAACTAACGATTAAGATATCAAAACCGATCCCTGTAGCTTGCTGACAGCTGGTTCAATTGTTTGCACCTGTTTCCCCTGCATTACACATGTGTCTGGAACAGATTATTCTGGCTTGCGCCAGACATATTTCACCTTTCCTCATAGTGATGTCCTGCAGAAGCATCTCGGCTGAAGATCAGGTGGATCTCTGTGAGTGCCCACTGAAAGAAGAAGCTGATGTTCTTTTGAAAATGGCTCTGAGATGTTGGAGCTGACAAGGTTATTAGTTAAATCTGGTTTTTGATAACAGTCAACAGAGATATATGAACAGTGCTTGCTTCCTCCATGAATAAGGGAGAGAGGTCTCTAATCTTGGTGATAATCTGCCCCAGCCTGCTTTTCAAATAATAACATCACCATTCTTTCAGCCATCTTGAATCAATTTTGGAAGTAGACAGGCATATAAAGAAGTAGCCCAGGGCGGCACTTGTGGCTCAAAGGAGTAGGGCCCTGGCCCCATATACCGGAGGTGGTGAGTTCAAACCCAGCCCCAGTCAAAAACTACCAAAAAAAAAAAAAAAGAGCCGTCCCCAAGTCTACTGAACCTTGCTATTACCTGGATGCCTCTTTGTCTCAGGGGCAAATTTACTGTGAGTTTGAGGAAGCTCTCTTGTAGTTGTATGGACCCTTCCCAGATTCTGAGAGTTGCCCTAGCAAAGGGTTCACATGGTTATGCTTTTGTAAAATGTGCAAAAGTAAGACATTTTAACCACAGTGGGTTAAGACTGCTATTTCTTTCCACACTGACTTCTTTTCTGACATATTTCCCGTCATGTAATGTGGTGTTGGAGTGGTTGTGGGCACTTTTAGTGTCGGGCTAAAGGGAAGCTGAGTTGGGGACACGTTTAGTTTGGGTTTAGTGGGATATTTTTATGTGGTTTGCTGTCACTTCCATGTGTATTTGTTTCTTGCTTCTGGGAATACTTCTACTGTCCATTATTTATGCTTAATTTTGAATTTGTAATTCTACATTCTTTATCTTAAGGTGGATCCCCTAAATTATAATAGCTTCATGCCCCACAAAACCTAATATTTCCTGCGTGCTTCCTGTATCTAGTCACCAAATCCTGTCAATTTCTTCTAATGGTATGTTGGCTCTCTGAAAAACAAAGAAGTCCTGATTTATGGTATTTGCTAATTTCTGCACCCTATTTCTGTTGCTGATTTCAAGTTAGCAATGGTGTAACAACCAGCTCACAAAAGTTCTGAATGTACCCTTAGAGGATGGTACGTGTTGACCACAGTATGCCTCTAATTCTCCCTCAGAAATACAGTAGAACCTCTGTAGTTGACCTTCTCCCTACATTGATCACCTCTTTAAGTTGAAGTAATTTTCACAGACTGGAAATGTATGTATCAGTACAGTAGTCCTAGTTCCTTATGTTGACCGCCTCCATATGTGGTCAGTTTGTTACAGTCCCTTGGGTGATCAACTTACAGAGGTCCTACTGTAGTACCACGACCTGGTCCTTTTTCTTTGTCTTCCTTTCTAATTACTTAAATTAAGACTTTCATCCCTCCTCAACCCCAAGATCATTGTTAACAACTTCTTAGCCTATTTTCCTGCTACTGGCTGTTCTCAGCTCAGTCCACCTTATTAAAATACCACTAAATTTACTTCTGAAAATGCAAATTTGACCTTGAAAGCCTTTGGTTTTAATCATCTCCTATCTGCCCTACTATCTCTAGAGGGAAAATGTTCATTCCCAAACTGGTTTACAACCTCCTTAAACCTCTGCCTCTTAACCTGTCGTTGGCCTCATTCCTCTTGATAGTACTGAGGCCTCTTGAGAGAACTTAACATTTCCTAAACACACTGAAGCCATCACTTTCCTTTGCCTTTTCCTGGATTCCATTTTTTTCTCCTCTTAGCAAATTCCTACAAACACTGGTCTCTTTTTCAGACTTTGGAAAGTTTCTTACACTGAAGGTACATCAAGGATGTCTTCTGTGGGGACTCACTAAACTCACAAAAGTTTGCTTGAAGATCCAGAACAGAAAAGGGGACAAAATATCTTCCTAGAAAAGAGTTACATTTCTACAAATTCTCTATGCCTCTGACCAAACAGTAACAAATAAGATGTCACACAACATGGAACTACTTCCTTCACTGCTGCTGTAATACAACTTGCTATGGCAGGATTAAAGAAATTGAACTGTGGGCTCAGAGCCTGTGGCTCAATGTGTTAAGGTGCCAGCCATGTACACCTGAGCTGGCAGGTTCGAATCCAGCCCGGGCCCGCCAAACAACAATGATGGCTGCAACCAAAAAATGGCCAGGCGATGTGGTGGGCACCTGTGGTCCCAACTACTTGGGAGGCGGAGGCAGGAGACTTGCTTGAGCCCAGGAATTGGAGGTTGCTGTGAGCTGTGATGTCACAGCACTCTATCCAGGGTGACAGCTTGAGGCTCTGTCTCAAAAAAAAA
>CAUYRH010106083.1:0-11031 GCA_963574655.1 Perodicticus potto | reverse complement strand
ATTATGTTCCTTACATTTACCTCTCTGTTTTTGTGCCAGTACCATGCTGTTTTGATCACTATTGATTTATAGTATAGTCTGAGGTCTGGTAGTATGATTCCTCCTGCTTTGTTTTTATTCCTGAGTAATATCTTGGCTATTTGAGGTTTTTTTCTGATTCCATATAAATGATGTATTATTTTTTTGAGATCTCTAAAGTATGACAATGGAGCTTTAATAGGGATTGCATTGAAATTGTTTATTGCTTTGGGTAGTATAGACGTTTTAACAATGTTGAGTCTTCCCAGCCATGAGCATGGTATGTTTTTCCATTTGTTAACATCTGCAGCTATTTCTTTCCTTAGAGTTCCATAGTTCTCTTTATGGAGACAACAGAATATTTAAACAAATGCTTTAAGGGCTTAAAGTTGACACTTTAAGGAGGAAAACAATTAACTAATACAAAAAGATTTTTTTCCATGTCACTTTTGAAATAGCATCTATTCAGCCCAGCTGAATAAAATTGGATTTGAATATTATGAAGGTCAGCTTGTGAGAGCTGTATCTAACTTTGTACCCTGTAGACTAAAATTGATTTTACCTTTAAAGATGTATAAGAGTTTTCAAAAATTGATCATATAATAGGTTGCTAGGAACACAAATTCCCAAGGGCAGACTTCGTATGAACCATATTTTAAAAAAAATTCAACTGATCTAAGAAATATTGTTAGTTAGCAATTTAAAAATCATGTTACCAGATGAATATTTTGTCAGAAGGATACAGCAATGCTTACCATAAGGAGAAGGGGATAACGTGGGGATGGTTAATGAGAACAAAACTATAGTTAAATAAAATGAACACTATTTGGTGGCACAATGAAGTGACTACAAATTAGGGTGTACTTTGAAATTACTAAAAGAGTATAAATAGAATGTTCTTTCCACAAAAAAATGATAAATACCTGAAGTGTCTTTGTCCAAATTTCAGTTACCTTGATTTGATTAATTCACATTTTATGCCTGTATCAAAATACCATAGGTAGCCCATAAAGATATACTACTATTCTGTATGTATAATAATTAAAAATAAAAATTTAAAATCAATCAATAAATATTTTGTTAAGAAGCCAATAAGTGGAATATCTAAAATATATTAATGACAACATTCTATATCAAAATTTGTGGGAAACAAAATTATAGTCTTCACTATTGCATGTTTCCATTATCAAAAAAGAAATAATAAAAACTAACAGAATATTCAACTTAGGTGTTAGAGAAAAGGCAGCTAAACAAATTACTGAAGTTCTAAGGAAATCTTAAAAATTTATATAAACTGAATTGACGAATAAATAGTTAGCCTAAATAATAAAGAAGTAATAAGTATAAGTAATTATATGTTAGCGCAATATATATCTATTGTATAAGCATAGTATACAATAAATAATGACATACACAGTGACATATTTTTCCAACAAGGACAAATTAGATTAGAAATTCATAGCAATTATCTTCCTTGGAGTTTGGAGAATTATGAATCCTTTTTAGGTGTTTACTTCTTTGTGCTTTATTTTCACAGTTTGATATAAAAAGGCTTTGCTGGTTAATACTTCCTCAAAATTCGTAGTAGTGATTTTATTTTATAATTTTTGAAGGTGCTCCAATCTACCAAAGGACAGGTGAAATGCGTGGCGTGCTGCGCGCGGACAGCGCAAGCGCGGTGCTTTTCTTACCGTGCGGAATGTCCCCCCGCAGCGCTGTGTGTAGTGAGAGTGTCGAGCTGGTCACGCGCTGACCAGCCCTTCCCCTGGACCGAGGGCAGAACCGGTCAAAGGGATGGGCTGGCGCTCTCAGGACCAGGCTACATTATGTAAGGTTCCCTCTCCCTAGATGGAGTAAGACGTTTCTCTGCTGTGTTCTGGACTTTGATGGAAAGTCACTCTGCTCGTTGTGGGGGGACCTCTCTGCTGCAGGGGGCCGCAGTCGTAGTGCGTGAGGATGTGAGTCCTCCCCGCACAGAGCCTCTTCCCCAGCCAGGTCTCCAGACGAGAATGTGGCCCGCTGACATCCTGAGCACCAGCTGCTCTGTGACCGAACCCCAGCCCGGGAGCCCGGGCACGCAACACCTCTTAATTTGCTCAGGGTGCTGTAACAAAGCACCTCAACCTGCATGGTAACCAACAGCGTCTCACTGTTCTAGAGGCTGGGAATCAAGGTCAGGGAGCTGGGGGGCAGGGAGGCACTAGTCCTGTTGAATTAGTGACCCACTTACACCAGTGAGGCCTCTTCTTAGGTATTAGTTTGCAATAACCCCATTTCCAAGTAGGGTTACATCCTGAGGTGCTGAGTGTTGGAATTTCAGCATGAATCTGAGGGGTACACAGTTCAACCCATAATAGTGCATTTGTATTAATTTTAAGCTGCCGTGTTTGTGGTAATTTATTACACCATGATAAATTCCTAAAACAATTTTAAAGTAAAAAGAACATGAAATGCCAATATGAGTGTGAAGAGGTAGTAATGAATTTCTACTGAGACTTCCCCACCACTACTTACAAGCAATGTGGGGACAGCTCAGGATTGCTTCTAATACAGGTGAAAGCTCACCTAAATACGTGAAGTATTGATATACTTTGTTCCTTCTTAAGGGCCAGAAACTATTTTGCTACGTAATACATATACAATATACAACCACGGAATTGTACTTACTCTCAAACTTCCTGTTAGAATTGAAGTTGGCGCAAAGAACCAGACTGAGCAGAAATAATAGCAGGGATTTATTAAAACATTGGTAAGCAGAGGGGCTGCCACCAAAATGGCAATGTAGGACATGCAGCTCACTGTAGGATGTGCAGGCACCTCAGTCAGTTCAGGGACTCGGGGTGTGGTGCAAAAGTTCACAGGTCATCTGCTGGAGGCCTGGTAAAATGTCTGCGGGTTATCCGGTGGAAATCTAGAGCCACAGAGCAGATTTATGCTTCCCCTAAAATTAATTGTCATTTTTGGGGCGGTGCCTGTGGCTCAAAAGAGTGGGGTGCCGGCCCCATATGCCAGAGGTGGCGGAGTCAGACCCAGCCCTGGCCAAAAACTGCAAAAAAAAAAAAAAGAAAAAAAAATTAATAGTCATTTTTAAGGTTTTATTTAAATTAGTTTTCCTTTTTCTCTTTTTGCAACCAAATAAAATGTTGAAAATAAAAATCAGAAAATGTTACATATTTTTGTCAGTTTTTAAAGCCTGTATTTTCATACAGTTTTAATCTATGGAATACAGTATGGGGACGCCAGTGTTCCTCATTGCACGGAAAGCTGTGCAATTGTACAATTGTCTGAGCTGAGGGAGCTAAAACTCCCTAACTTGCCCTTGTTTGACCATCAAAGACTGTCCCTCCACTCAAACATACTGCAGACAGACCCTAACATATTCCTAAAGCAACCTGCTATCTAGAGAATCTTCTACTTTGCTCAAATTAATCATGAATCTGCATGTTACGTGCTTACCTCTGGCCAGACCAGATGGGGTCTGAGTTCGGTTTGAAGTCAACTCTTTCGGATGTGATCACAACTCACATGTGTATTGAAGTAAACATTCCCTTTCCAGGGCTCACTTCCAAGCCTGACTGACAATTTTCTACTAGTTTAATTTGTTGATACCTTCAAATAGTAAATTCTTACGCTTCTTAAAAGATCTAAAAATTGTTCTGTGAGTCTAAAATCTTTTGGTGAAGACAGTGTCAAAATGTGAGGTTTTTTCACTATGAGGAAGTATAACATTGAAAAAATCCTAAAATGTATATATCCAATTGCTTTAGGGAGAAATGGTTTTTTAGATGGACATGGAGCTGGGGCTCATGGGCCATTGGGCGCTGGTCACCAGGGTGGGCAAAGGTGTGGGGCGTGACACGGTCCAGGTACTTCACCCTGTGGGCACACAGGTGGTGTCCGTGAGCTGGACGCAGGCCGACTTAGACAACCTTGTCTGCAAAGTCCTTCATTCTGAACCTTCGGGCTGTCAGCTGGGTGTCCCAGATCATAGCCAGGGGCTTGATAGCAGGGGGTCCCCAGGGGCCATTGTGAATGTCTCCGTGCAGGCCTCCCAGTTTGCAGTGACTAACACAGCGTCTATTCTTCCACCAAGGGTGTCTTGGACATGCTGATCAAGGTGATCGCCATTGAAGTTGAGCCCCCAAGATCCGTGTGAATGCAGTGAATCTCCCAGTGATGATGGCACTTACAGGCTAGGCCAACTGGAGTAAGGCCAAGGTCATGCTAGACCACATCCCACTGGGCAGGTTTGCTGAGGTGGAGAACATGGTGGTGGACACCATCCTCTTCCTGCTGAGTAACCGCAGTATGACCACAGACTCCAATGTGTCAAGGGTTGGGGGCTTTCTGGCCACTAGAGCCCCTTCCTACACATACCTCAGCCCATGCTGAGCCCCCTTCCCCAATAAACCTGATTCTCCTGCCTCCCACAAAATGGGTTTTTAAATTCATGTGGAATTACCTTGAAAAACAGTACACATTACCTTGTACGTTATTCAATCAACAAAGTTTTCAGTGACAATTATATGCTCATGAACAAAAGTGTATTTATAACAACGGTATTATGCAAAAGTTATTGAGCTAAATTAGTCAATTATCTTATTAACTAGATAATTTATTATTATTAACTAACTAATAAGAACCACATCTATTGATCTTACTCGGTTAAATATTCTTACTAAGTGCTTTACTTACAGTAATTAGTTTAATCTTTTCAACAACTCCATGAGATAGATTATATTTTCATTCTCATGCTACAGATGAGAAAAATGGCTTTAAGAGGGTTTAGATAGTTTATTCAGAGTAATATGTTTTGAATATGGGAGACATGATAAAAGCTCAAAACAGTCTAATTCCTGATTTAAATCATCTTTAAACACATGGACAACTCAATTATTTAAAAATAATCAGCTGGCCTCTTTGACCCATTCATTTATTCATTTATCGATATCTTTATTGAGTATGTACCATGTACAGGTGCTATTTTAGATGCCAAGGATAAACTGGTAAGTAGGACAGTCCCCCTCTTCTGCATCTGCTCAGATGAGGAGGGCACAGTGACAGAGGGGTCCAGGGAGTGTGGGGAGGGTGCTGTGGGTTTCCAGTGAAGTGAAGACTTGAGGAAAGGCTTCCTGGAGAAGGCCGACATGACACTTACAGCATTTGTTACTCAAGGGAGACTAAATAAAGTTGGAGCTGGATTACTGGCTGTGGATTGTGCCCTGGGGACAGCGATGAACCAGGAGAGGCAAGAAGATGCTCCCCAGGCGAGAGCTGTGAGGATGGAGGCCCAGGCACAGCTCAGGCTCCGGGGTGGAGGAGCGTGTGGGAAGTTACACACATGCACGCCCAGGTAGCATCACTCTATTGAAAATGAGTCACATGGCTGCATTTCACCCATGTCTATTGGGTCTTGAAGCACTGTATCTGCTGTATTTCATTCCCTCAATCATACGTAGACCAGAAATCTGACAATCCTTGTTAGCTGATCGAAGTTCAAATCATTTCCCTTTACCTTCCACCCTAGATGCAGGCATCCATTCATCTACTCAGTGATGCAGAACTCTTGGAGTTAACCTTATTACTTCTGTTTTCCTCATTGTGTGTTGAAGTGTTATGTCTAAGAGGTTGGGCTTTTAAACCTGTATTCAAATACTGCCTTTTTTGTTAAAAAGCTGTAGAAATTTGAACAAGGTAATTTAACCTCTCTCTTTCTTAATTTCCTCAGGACAACACTAGGGATAATGATATTGATCATAGATTATTGTAAAGTTTCAAATAGGTAACCCATATAAAGCCTATGAACAAGCTATAATTGTGTTTAAATTTAATATTGTTTGGCTCTTAGGCAAACAATATTAAATTTTTGATTCAGCAATCAAAAATGCTCTGGTTTTCTGGCAGTAGCTATGGACAAATACCGCGGCGAATTAAAAGGAAATAGACGTCATGACTAAGACGTCCTAGTTGTCACATCTAAGAGAGCTGCGTTGTCGCTGCAGACTTGTGAGTTCCCCAGTCCAGGCACGTTCATCTCTGTATCCTATGATGCTAAACACACTGCTCTTTGGGGTATACGTATATGAAATAAATAACGTTGGTTATTGGTGCTTTGAAATAAATAAGTTCTAAAGTTTCATCTTTCTAAAAAAAAAGAAAGAAAGAAAAACAATAGAGGATGAAGGTTGATACTCAGAGCTTTTTCTCTATAATTTTTCCTTTTTATATGAGGCTTGGAAAGGGAGTTGCCAGCTTTCCTGGAACTTCTGCGTTGTAGTGAAGAGCCCTCCATCAGTTTCTTCAAAATCCAGAGCCATGCCGTATTCATTTTTATTTTCTCTGCAGTGCCTAGTCTAATACCTTAATTTTAGCAAGTTCTCCATAAATATTTATTGACAAAAACAGTATGCTATTCAGACATAGAAAGACTGTTTCATTACAGGATGAAGCTTATTTTCTTTGTGTTCTTTTTTAAAATTTCAATTTTTTTCCTGCTCATATCCGCAAATATTTGTGGATCATTTATTATGGATAAAGTTCTAAGTTGAGGTAACAGTGTATCGATATGGGACCCTTCATATAATACATAGCTTTGCCTAGAATGTTTTTATGTCGGTTAGGAAAGTAGCAAGATTTTCAGTAGATGGAACTGAGGCCTCCCTGTGCTGTGACTACACTTCCTATGAGACCCTGTCACCTAGTCGGCTGGTGTCTACGGTTTGTTGACCTGTCCTTCTATCAAATAGTAAGCTTTGCGTTCCCTGGGTGGCTCATTTTCATCTTTGAAACTTGATAAGCTTGGTAAATGTATTTGTTAAACATGGGGATGAAAAGTTCTGCTGTTTGTGATAACTTAGGTGACCAGAAAATATATATTGATTAGTTGAATTAACATTTGTGTTTATTGCGTCGATACTCCAAATACATAATTTCACTCATTTGATTTTTAACCCCACTTCCTTTAGAAGTTACCGTTGCCGTGTTATGTCCAGATTTAGTATTTTCCCACCTGTAAAAACCTGTTGATTAGACTTTGGATGACTCAAGCTCATTCAGTTTGGGGGGACAATGCTAAGAAAACTCACGTTTGCTGTGACGTTTCCTCTGTCCCCTATGTGTGCTTGCCTTTCATCGGGCCTCCTCAAGCCTTGGTCAGGCTTTGCTGCCACCACCCCAGGTCCCACTTTCCTCCCCCTCTCTTCTTTTTCAGGTAAGTAAACTGGAGGCTCTCCTGAGGCAAGCAGGGTGTACAGACACAGAGAGATTCAAAGGCAGGATGGGGAGCGCTGGGTGAAGGAAGACCGTGTCAGCTGGGCCTGCGAGGTCTGTGCTGAGACGTCTTCCCTCCACCTCCTCCTGTTTTCAAAAAGAGAAAAGCTATCCTTTTACTGAGTAGACTCTAGGCATATTTTTCATATTGGGATACGGTGTGGGATTTCAAGGCTTCTGATTATTGGTTAAAACATAGCTGCCATCCAAGGTTGCCTGCTAGAGACCACGGGCTTTTTCCAAGTTCACTAACAGATGAGGGAACGGAGGCTAAAGGAGTCGATGTAACTTGCCCAAGGTCACACAGTAAACTGAGGCAGCTGGGACTTGAGTTTATCTCATTATTCTCCAGTCTGACTCACTATAAACGTTGCCTGAAGGCACTACCAACTACACAATTCTGTAGAAATATAAAGATGCATTACCATGGTTTCCACCAAAATAAAAAAAAACAAAAATGCACAGTATTTGTTATTCAGTTTGCTTTTAGAAAGGATCTGCGCTCCCCCTTATAGTAATTTTTTTCTTATAGTAATTTTACTATAAGAAACATGGGGATGATGTGGGAATGTGACCTTTCAGGGTGGCCAGGTCACCTGCATGGTGGAGACTTGTTCCCTGGTTCCAGGTGCCAGTCCTGAATTGGTGAGAGGGATCTGCTGTCCAGTTTTCAGAGACCGAGGAATGCCTGCTGACTACCCAGAGAAATGCTCACGAACGTTACCTGCTCTTACGCCCTGAATGGAGAATTTCTCAGAAAGAGACACTTAAGGCTTCGGCATTTTTAACCTATAGTCACATCCTTGATATGGGAACTGCTGACTTAAGAATTAATTAGATGTACCAAAGATCTTTTATCTTTTCATTTTATACATGCATTGAAATAATTCAGAACTAAAAACTATAATTTGCCTAGGAATCAGTTTATCTTAAGACATATTTGTCGTTGTAAGCTTTATATACCATACATGGGAATAGAAAGAATGTTGTAATATTTCTTAAAAAAGTGAATCTTGTGGAAAATCTGTAATTTCAACATTTGGAGTGAATTCATAATGTGCAAGAATTTTGAGAGACTGAGTTTTGCACGTAGAGAAAACATCTGGAAAGATCTGTAATAAATTCGCGCCAGTGCTGTGATGTGGTTCTCCCCACGCGACTCCATTCTCTCAGATCTCCAGGCAATTGTCAGCTTCTGCTGGGAAGGCCCTGATCTTAACCTTCATTAGTCTGTAAATTATGGAACTGAAGAGAAGAGGTGGTGAAGGAGTATCATTATTTTAGGGAGCTTGTTAGTTCGGCGTGTGGCTGAAAAATGCAAACTCTGTGAGGGAAGAGACTTTACAGCAGAACTGTTCAGTATCTGCCCTTCCCTTACCTGTCATTATTAGCATTTGTGAGATGTCAAGATTGAAATACAGCAAATATGAAATTCAGGAGCACTCAGTTTACTGTGAGAAAACTTGAAAGTGTTCCCGCCTTTCACAACAGGTGCTGCTACAAGATTCTAACGCAGGGTTTCTGACACCATTGAAACTGAACACTATGGACAACAGAATATTAAGTATAATAATTCTGAGTATCAAGTAAGTTAGATGGTTTTCACTTAATATTAGGGAAGAGTCTTTAAAATCGAATATAAAAATGTGCGTCCATGTGTGGGTGTTGGCTGTGGTTGCTTGTAGATTATTTGAAGAATATTTTGTGAGGAAAGACCTCATGTAGTGTCCTTCCGAGGGAGGCTCTCAGGGAACCAGGGCGACTGTTTTCCAACTGCGAAGTAAACTTTTCAAAACAGGTAAGATTTCCCAATATTTAGACTTGTTGTGTACAAGGCGGTTTTTACTTTAGACAAAATATTTTGTGGTTTTAGTATCCTGTGCAAAGAAAAATGTTTCTGGAAGTTAATAGTACGTGCGTCGATGTCATCATTTTCAAATGTGTTCTTGACTCCTTCCCAAGATCCAAATCAGTTTACTAAAAACGTTTTGTAGAACAAAGTGTACTATGTCTCCAGAATTTTATGTTTCATGGCCTTTTCAAAATTCATAACAATTTAAAGTAGATTAAGTTTTAAAACACAAAACCTAACAAATACCACAAACTTGACATGGGGTAGTCTCTTAAAACCCAGTACAGTGAAATGAAGCCAAAGCATATCACAGTAAACTACTCATTGCAAATGACAATAACAATGATAATTACATTAAATTTTGTGAAATTTAGATTTTTCATTATATTTATTTGTCATTTTTTTCATTGTACTGAAGCTTAAACAAAACCTAAGTGACTGCTCAAAGTACGTCTTCAACACGACCACGCGCCTGCTTAGATATCACTTGGTTAATGGAACGGATCACGTAACATAACCAAACTTCAAAATAACAAAAACAAATTAACATTTAAAAGGGAACTGGACTGACCATATGAAGATATATAAAACTACATGTCAATTGACAACACAGCTTGAAAATTCAGCCATCTTTATAGACATGGTTATAATTGAATCACATGAATTTCTTTTCTAATACATTTTATCTTATAACATTTATGTGCATGTTTCCCATATTGTTTTTATTTTGAAAGTAACATTTCACATGGTAAAAATTTCAGATAATTTCCAAGGGCATGCCCTGCTTCTATTTCTTTTCTTTTCTTTCTTTCTTTTTTTTTTTAGAGACAGAGTTTCATTTTATCACCCTCGGTAGAGTGCTGCAGCGTCATAGCTCACAGCAACCTCCAGCTCTTGGGCTTAGGCGATTCTCTTGCCTCAGCCTCCCGAGTAGCAGGGACTATAGGCTCCCCAACAACACTCGGCTATTTTTAGAGATGAGCTCTCGCTCTAGTTCAGGCTTGTCTCAAACCTGTGAGCTCAGGGAATCCATCTGTATCAGCCTCCCAGAGTGCTAGGATTACAGGTTCTATTTAAATAGAACAAAACTATCTTCCCTAAAAGTTAAAGAGATTCATTTAAATCATTCCATTTGTTGTTGTTGTTGTTGCTGTTGTTATTTCTTGTGGAAAGATTACTTAAGAACATTTTTAGTGAATTGCCTACCAAGAGTGCATTTCCTTGACCAGCATAGAGGGAATGTGATGGTATTCAAAGAACCCCTCCCCAGGAGCCAGTCTTGGGGTCTTATAATGCAATGGTCTATCTAGGAATAAGAGAAGCTGACAAGAGAATGTTTGCCCTTTTCCTTACTGAGAAT
The DNA here is from genome assembly GCA_963574655.1 of Perodicticus potto. Lineage (NCBI taxonomy): Eukaryota > Metazoa > Chordata > Mammalia > Primates > Lorisidae > Perodicticus > Perodicticus potto. Next base: position 532 of record CAUYRH010106083.1, on the reverse strand, counting down.
TACAGTGAATTTTGAATTGGAGGAAATTCTAATTGTTTTGATTGTAAGAGGAAATACCATGTTAGAAGAAATGAGGTTTTGTTTTGTTTTTTTTGCAGTTTTTTGGCTGGTGCTGGGTTTGAACCCACCACCTCTGGTAATGGGGCGGGCACCCTACTCCCCTGAGCCACAGGCATCGCCAAGAAATGTGTTTATTAAAGGCTAAGTAAGCAGACACAGCTTACCCACCTGAAGTAATAAAATTATTTTCACAGTAATGAGACTAAGTCAAGTTAGAAGAAAACCCAGATTTTTTTTTTTAAGACTTAGCATCTATGTTAGCATAGTAGCATTCTCAGATAGTTTTTTGTTTGTTGGGAGGTTGGGCTTTGCAGGGGCAGAATTAATACTTTGCATGAAATATCTACTTTATAGCAGTGAAATTGCTTTCTCTTTTGTCTTGTAATTTTTTTTGACGTGAAATTTAAGTTTTTGTGTGAGTAGTACTATTATACCTATCTTGAGTGTCTTGCTTGTACTGTATCACATCATA
>CAUYRH010106079.1:0-16503 GCA_963574655.1 Perodicticus potto | reverse complement strand
CCCCTCAGAACGATGACCCCCATGTGCCCAGAGGATGGCTCCAGCCAGAGCTGCACCAGCACTGCATAAGACAGTTAAATGCATGCTCCTAACAGTGGGGCCCCTTGGGCTGCCCTGAGCTGGCTCCAGCTGCTGTCACTGTCCACTGAGAAAGGCCAAGTGCCCTTTGGTGCATCTGTTGGCGTAGTGTCCTTTTTCACCACACTGGGAACAGCAGGATGGGGAAGAGAGAAAAAACAACTTTTCAAATGCAAATTTTCAACAAAGCAGCACCTACCAAATATCCAATAGGAGATAGGACTTCAACATTCTCATTTAGATTTTCTTCTGAACTGAAGGGAAAGGGAGCTCAGGGAAAAACAGTGCTAAAAAACTGCAGCCAGCAGCTCGGCAGATGGGAGGGAGAACAAGGCTGCCAGTTGATCTGTTAGCACCCAGCAGGGAGCTCCTTCAGGGCTATACCTCACCTGCAGGGACACAGACCTGCCCTGGGAGGGACTCTCACAAGTTGGTGGCATGACAGAAGTCCATGGCCCCTGAGCTTCCCCACTGTCTGGGAGCAAGCCCCCGCACAGCAGGCCAGTCACTTACCTCTAAGTCAATGTCTGGGGCTCCCTGGCAGGAGACACAGGAGGGAAAACAGAAGAGAAGCCACCAGGCTCCTCTTCCAACTCAGGGAGTCAGTGTACACTGAGAGTGGGCTGCACTTGAAGTTTTCCCTCCTGGTTCTTACATACCTGTCTAAGTCTAAGCTACCCCTGGGACAGGTTTAGATGACAGGATCAGAGAGGGAACAACAGTGAAACTTGGGGTGAGTGGAACTGGAGAGTCACCTAGAAACCTAACTCTGACCCCAATTTGTCCTGGCTCTGATCATCCAGGCCCTTTTGTAGCCTCACTTCATTCTTGTGAAAAACAGAAGGGAATTATGAGGAAGTGCATGGCATCCTCAAGCACTGAATGAAAGGTCAGAAAGCAGCTAGAGGCAGTGACTGAACTACCACCCCCCTCCCAAGTCCCTGCACCCTCTATAACGGGGCTCTGCTTAATCACTCCACAGCACTCCTGCCCCCTGTATTCAAATTTAACTGATCTGTGGGTGGGACTTCTATAAGGAAAGTGGCCCAGGTAACTGCCAACTGGCCCTTAGGCTAATGTAATGATCAGAGGGGACTGTGCTGCCCCATTAACAGCACTCACCCCCTCCCCATCAGCCTCCATAGCCAACCTTGGGGAATCCAAGATTCCCACGAGGCATCTCTGGAATTAACAGCATGATGCTCCCATGTTCCAGGACTGAGTTTGCTTCACAGGAGCCCTGCTGAATACAGTCCTGTGGGGGGCTGCAAGATGACAACTAAGTGCACTGCACTGCCTTTCTCCTGCCTGCCCCCTAGCTCCACACCAATCCACTTTCTGTGTTCTTCTCACATTTAGGACGCAGGCTCAGAAGTCTCCCTTATGAGGCCTTCCCACATGCACTTTTCAAGTACCCGCCTTTTTCCTTGCAGTGGCAAGCCTCTTGTCTCCTTAGCAGAGCCAGCACAGAGCAAGAGCTCAGTGAATAACCAATGGCCCTGGGAGGTGCCCCAGGCTAAGCTTTTCTTCAGGGCAAGTTCTAAGAACATCTTAAGTATGTGCCCTTTGACAGGACCTTCCTCCTATAGGCATGATGCTAAGGGTATCATCAGACAAGAGCTCACAATTGTCCCAAATGCCCCATTCACCACTGTTATTAGCAGTTAAAAACTATTAATAATTGTCTAGAGATAATGGGCAAAACTGCTTCTTGTTATGTAGCCACTGGAAAAGATCAGATTTCCATATACTGTAAGAGTCACAAGATAAGATAAAGAATGTCATGCATATTAAGGCCCTATTTGTATTAAAATATATATTATCCTTTGGTTTGTGTGAAGAAAAGCTTAGAACAGCAGTTCTTCAAATTTGGTCTAGGTGTCCCTCAGGGGGTTTACAAGTATAAAGAGAAATTTTAAAAATGTTAGAATACAACACACTGAATAAAGTGGCTATTTTAGGAAAGATGAGATTAAAGGAAACACTTTCTACCTTAACCACTTTTGTATCAGCTAGAAGTTTTTACAAAAAGCATGTACTAATTTTGTATTTTATGACTAATCATTCCCAAATCTGAAGTCTGTGTGTGTTTAGTTCTATCATTAGCTGTTCCTGCTAACTCAGAGTGGTGCTTGGTTCCTTGTATGTTTTATGATTTATAATTATGAACTCATTCTTCAGAACTCTAGCTCTGGGAATTCTGTGTGGCTTGGGTTGAGAATATACTACTCTAGCACTTGAAGTTGCTCTTGCCAGGGCTGGGGGCACATTAGTCCCCAGGTGATTTTTTTTTTTTGCAGTTTTTGGCTGAGGCTGGGTTTGAACCCACCACCTCTGGCATATGGGGCCGGCGCCCTACTCCCTGAGCCACAGGTGCCGCCCCCCCACCAGGTGATTTTTTTAGAAAACTTAGTTTGTAACTTTTTGGCTCTCACCAAGGATATGAAAACAGGCCCAAACTCATGTAAGGGCCAGGCCATAGCTACAAACTCTCAATGGATTTTCCCCCTTTCCATCTAGAGTGAGGAATGAGGACAAATTTTCTGGTAGGTTCAGGTGCAGAACCTACCAGAGCATCCCATTTTATGTACTGGAAGCCAGGAAATAGGTGTTCTAATTCCTGGTATGTGCCCATCACAGGATTTGAGGATGCCTCCAGAGCAGCCAGACACTTCAATGACCCACTCTTTCCTAGATTTGTGCTTCCATTTTGTCCCTCCCTCTTGAAAATTTCTCTCACTTTCTTGCAAGCACAATCCATTGATTAAGTAGCGTGTTTTTACCATCCTCTACTTCGCCTTGGTGTGTTGTGGTAGGAAGTAGAATGATCTCTAGCCTACCATAGTAGATTGTAACTAAATTGTGACCTTAGTCAGCAAAACCAAAAATGTTTCCATTTTTCAAATACAGTCAAACATAGGGGAATGAGGGAACAGTGTTGACACTGGAGTGGATAGCACCCCATCCCCAGACCCACAACTCACCTTGTAGCAGGTGACCTGCTCCAGCGGCCGGGGTCCCCGGTTGCCTGCGCTGCTGTTTTGACTCTGCATGACCCCGATGACCTGCGGGGCTCTCTGCTGGTTGGGAGAAGAGTTCTGACTCGTTAACTGGATCAAGGAGGACGACCTTTGTAATGGCGGATTGTTACTTTGCTGGAAAGAGTTATACAACACGGTTTTACTGTGGAAAACACGTGCACGCAGACTACCAATGGGGACAGGAAAAAGAGGGCAGGACTTGTCCCGCATGGCCAGGAGGAAGAAGTGCTTCCATGATGGCCCAGCTCAGGAGAGCAGGTGGAAGAGAAACATCTGGTGATGATGGCAGGAACTACTGCCCGAAAAACACCATGCAGACACACAAAAACGAAAACCAAAAGTAGAAAACAAAACACCAAAGAGACAAAAGGAGGTCTCTGGGGCAGTGGGGCAAGGGGCATGATCAGGCCTTACTTTGGTTTCTGAGGTTCTAGCTTCAGGTCAGGATGAACGCTTGGTTCAGCCAGATGTTTAGCAGCCTATACGGCGAGTATAACAGTCACAGAAAAACAGTTGGAGCCTGACACGCTGACCTGCTATCTAGGGGCTGAGAGGGCCCTCCTCTAGGGAGTTACTCAAGAAAGAGGATGGGAGTTCCGGGGGTGGGGGTGGGATTCAACAACAAGACTACTTCCCAACCAAGTGGGTTCCTGGCTCTGGCCCCTGAAAAGGCAGAACCTCAGCTAAGAAATCCCCAGGTCCCAAGTCCTCATGGCTGCACCACACCCAGGAATTCCTGGTTTTCCTGACAAGGAGTTAGTTTGGTCTGATTGGCACCACTGCATCCTGTGGGTGGAGGCCAGTGAAGCAGACAAGGGCAGTCACACCCCCTCCAGCAGCTCACCTTCTAGCACCAAGGGAGGCTTTGGCAACAGGCCCAGAGCCCGACAAGGCAGAAGGTAAAGGCTTTGTATTCACCAGGTGGGTTTACTTGGTGCTTATGTAGGAAACCCTGCCTGACACCCAGGGTGGCCCTTCTTCTGGGCCCAACCTCCCACTCCCATAACCAAACTCAGGGTGCCCTTGGTTTTGGGGGACTGCTTCAGATCCCAAATTGTTTATGATTGTTTATGGCATTTCCCTCTGGTGCTTGAAGGGACAGACCACCTGTGTAACTGTAGAGCCACTTTTCTACAGAACTGGAGTTGTGATGGCAATGGCCAGGGAACCAGCTGGTCTTGGTTCTACTCCCCCATCTACTTTTACCCAGCAGTGTCAGCCAAGTCCTGCCCTCTAGGAGTCTCAGTTTCTCCATTTGTAAAGGGAAAGATCCAACCCAGAAGCAAGAGCAGCAGATGTGGGGTGCCCAGGCCACCCTTCATTCTAGCTCCAGATGCAGACACTATTGAGCCAGGCAGCCCCATCTCACAAAGGATAGTCCTATGCCACCTGAACCCTGTCTGCCATCCTGCTCATCCCCTCTCGGCCTTGCAGTGCTGGATGCCCTCCATCTCTAGAGGGAGACACAAAGTGCTTTGTTCCTACCTTTCTGCTGGAACTTGGAGAGGGGCATTCCCCTTCTCTCCCTCCTTCTCCTCCCTTGCCCTCCCCTTACAAGGTCTCCAGCTGAGTCTAAGGCAAACCACACACCAAGGTGGTATTGCCAGGGCTGGTAGAGGCCAAGGAGGAGATGAGGCATGGTACCTTTGCTGGAGGCTGCGTCTGCTGTGGCAGTGGGGGCTGCTCAGTGGTTCCCATTGGCAGTTCAAATCGAGGGCTGGTCACCAAGCAGCCATAAGGGAAAGAACAAGAGAAAGAAAAGGGAGATGGAGGAGAGGGGCCAGGCCATGTTTTAAATTCTGGCTCTAGGAAATCATATCCAGCTGCCCTAGTACACAGTGACACACTGCAGAGATAGGGGGTGGGGACTGGCACTCAGCTCTGCCCTGGGAGGCCACAAGAAGGCTGGGAAGAACAGGACTGACTTTCTTGGTCTCTGCCTGTGCCAAGGTGGAAAGCCTTGGGCCATTGCTGCTCAGAAATGGGTGAACAGCAGCAATGTTGTCTGTACATGCCTTCTGTGTGACAGGGACTGCTTATACAAAAACCCACTCCCATGCAGGGTCTCACTCAAGTGTTATTACTCAGTGACACACCTGCACTATAGGCAGGAACTCACGGACCAACTAGAGGTGCCTGCGCTCTCTAGAGAGCAGGAACAGCATTGGCCACCTGCCTGCAGTGAGCCAAGAACCAGGGTCCCAACAGACCAGGAGACTGTGTGTGCTCCTGGGGCAGGCTCAGCAGGGTAGATGGGGCAGCACGGGAAGAGGGGAGGCTGTTCTGCAGTCTCAGGCAGAAGCATGGCCCCAGTACCACACAAAGTGACAAATGTGCACTGGGCTCCTGATGACAAGGCAGTGGACCTGGGACAGGGACACTCAGCCCATTGAGCAAGAAGAACCTATCTTTGGAAACCTGTAGATTGTCCTTTGTACAGGTGCCACCACCCGGTGCCACGTGCCCCTGGCCAGTGATTGAGCTCTCAGCCTCAGTGTGCTCATATATGAAATGGAGATGTTCTCTCTTTTAAACTTGTTACAGGAACTAGTATATGTGGAACCCCAAGCTCAGCTCCACATAGGGAGCCTGGAAACTTTAGTTCCCTTCCTTTAGGACACAGGTACTTAATTTAAAGTCTCTAAACTCCCTACATAATATGCAAGGTTACAAGTGTGTTTCTGGCACACAACTTTCATCGATCAATGGCCTATAAGCAAGGAAGATGTTGATCTAGACAGTTACCTCTAGGCTCAGGAAACACCCAGTGGCCATAAGCAGTTCCTTCCCCATCTTCTACCTCTGCCTCAGGCCCTGGTATTGACACCACCCTGTGACCAAAGCCCAGCTGGTCCTAGGGAGGACAGAGGGCAGTGGCAGGGGCTGGGCCAGGGGAGCAGCTGGTTACTCACTGCATAAATTTACACGAGGGCCCCTCTGGGCAGAATCCCACGAGGTAATTCACACAGATGACTCTCCGCGTGTGACGGTGCCTGCACAGGGGACCTGCAGAGCCAAGCATCAGGGTCACCCAGACATTCCTCTGTGGAGGACACTTTAGTGTCTCCTCTATCCGCCAGAGCCCCACAGAGCCAGAGCATGGCTTCTAATGCTGGCTTTGCCTCTCATTCACAGGGAAACAGTGGGCAAGGCCTCAATCTCTCAACACTGGCCTCCTTATCAAAAATGCAGACAAGAATACCACCCACAACATCCTTGGGAGGCTCAAGGGAGATGAAAGGTAAGAAAAAGTCTCACTAGCTATAGAACATCAGGTTTTGCTAAGACAAACAGGACAGACAGGGGGTGATGTCCCAGATGACGATGGTGACAGTATCCAGGTGAACAGAGGAAGCAGGGCTGGCCTCTTGCTAGGGGCCCGGCCTACCCTAGCACCTACCATGCTTACAGAAGCCACGGTCATACCAAGGGCAGTCCTTGATCTTGGACTCAGGGTCGATGTGCAGGAAGGGGCACTCCTTGTTGCTGCACTCCCCTGCAGGGAAATCCAGACATGTAGCTACCTGGCATAGCTCCAGGAGACCCAGGGTCAGGCTCTCCTTGACTCCTCCCAAGGCAAAGAGGGAACAGGTGGTTCTGGTATCCAGTCTCTTCCTGGTGAGCCCTGAGACCAAGGGCAGTGTCTCTGGGCTGTTTCCAGCCCTGTACAGTGGGGCTGAGATGGTCCTTTCTTCACATTCATCAGTGCTGCTGAGAGGGTTAATAACACCAACAGAGGCTGAGATGGGGTATACACTCATCAAAATTCATCTTGCCACCCCGTATCTAGGCAGAGGAGGTGTCCAGGGCAATGGAGGGCCCAGATATACAAATGCACCTACTGAGAACAGGAAATGACTGTTCTACTCAGATGGCTCTTCACGTCTATGATTTTGGGGAAAGTGCCTGATAAATGCTGTCTTTTAGGACAAAAGTAGGGACAGATTGGGAACTCAAGGATGTGTCCCTGTGGTGATGACTTGTGGACTTGTGCCTCTTGGAAGCAACCTGGCCAAGCAGCCACTAGCAACAGAACTGCCTCCCTGGGCACCTACCCACCTCAAGGTTTGGCCTCCCAATCCATGTTAACGACAGTACTCAAAATACAGGAGAAATGTGAACCCCTTCCCCAGACCCACAAGGGCCTTCTACAGGCTCACCCACATCAGCCCCTGCTGCTCCACAAACATCCCTGTATATAGAACAGCCCCGTCACAGCCTTTGGTACTCAGTTGAGGAATCCCCTTAAGAGGCCTTCCCAGACCACTTTGCCAAGAACAGATGCCATTGTGTAGTCTTACCATGGTTTATTTCTTTCAGAGCACTTTTCACAAGTAATTCTCCTGTTTGTCTCACTGGCTTACCATCTGTCTCCTTCCCTGACCACTAGAGCAAAAGCTCCAAGGAAGCTGTCCTCTTCACCAATGTCCAACTAGAGGTCAAGGAAGTCTGTTCTCTTCACCAATGTTCCTCCAGTGTCTAGAAGGGGGACCTTCAATACATGTCCATGGCACAGGTGATGGGAGCTGCAGATGCAGTGTCTATACCTGTGCAGGCTCTGTGTGGCAACGGCAGGCAAAGGGGGCATCACAGAGACATGGGAGGCTTCTAGGCTTGGGGCTATTAGCAAGGAAGGAGGCAACCCCCTTGAGAGCCTACCAAGGAGGGCTGGTACCTACCACTAGAGCCAGATGGAAACCCAGTGCCCCATTCTAGTGCCTGTAGGGGTGAAGGGGGATGTGGTGGATCAGACAATGCTTGAGGACAACGCCAGGGGAGCTAGGAAGCCTGAGTCCTATTTCTGTCAGCTTTGACTTTATCAGGTTAAACTCCCTCCACAAAACAAGCCACAGCTATTATTAAAAAGGCAGCAGGCCAATCCTGTTGGGATTCTGAGATAATTAGTGGCTACTCTGACAATAGTACTTTAAAAGTGTAAAGTGTGTCCAGCACTCCTCAGTCATTGCAGATTCCAGCTGGATTCTGGCTTCCTCTCCAGTCACCTGCATGGGGCCAGACCCAGCCTTCATGCTGACCAACAAAGCCAACTCCTGGGAAACCTTGAAGAGTATATCAGAGCAGAGACCCTGGGGACTAACTCAATCAGGAAGCACAATAGCTGTCCTACCACCTCTACCCTAAATTCCTGCTTCTCTTTACAGGTCGCTCAGGACAGCTAAGCCTTGTGTTCTCTAAGTAGGGCTCAAAGCCATCTCAGGTTCATGGTGAACAGATGGTCTCACTGCCACTAGAAGACAGACCCTGAGACTCAACATTCAAGGGCTGCTTAGGACAGTTCAGCTGTTACATAGGATCATACTCCCAGAGAGAAGCTATCAACTCTGGCCCAAGTGAATGTGTTAGAGGGAGGAGGCAGCTGTGGACAGAACCCAGTTCTCTGACCAGCTGTGCTGCCTTAATAGTCTCAACATCCCTGAGTACTTGAAAGCATTCCAAAGACTGACGTACTACAAAGATGTAAGGGACGAGCACACTATCCCCTTATGGAAGAGCCAGCCTCAGCTCTGGCTCTGCAAGAGTTTCTCATCTGGAGCTGGAGAAACAGGAGAAGGAGACAGAAATTTTGTGGGCACTGAGCAGTCAGCAGATCCCTTCCAGGGCTCCAAGCAGCTCTTTATACCTTACCAAATTTGGAGTAGAAGTAGCATTCAGGCATCTTGGTCATGTCGTACTCGTGTAGGAACTCGCATTGGTCCCCTTTCTTGCACAACCCCCGAAGCCAGTGTTTGCACACAACTGTCTTCTCGCCACTGATGTGACGGAATGGGCACATGCCCCCTGTCGGGGAGATGGGGGCAGGTGTTAGGACAGGTGCAGCCCTGGAAGTGGGGGATACTGGGCTTAGGGGAGCCAGGGCATCTTTACCCTACATGTCTCTGAGCCATTTGAAAGCAACACAATCTGGAAGAGGACAGAGGTGCCCTGGTAGAAGGCCACATGATTTTAGGGAGTGTACAGTTATTCATGATCTCACAGATATTATGTAACAAGCTGAGGAGGGTGACTTTCAATTTAAGATAGTTCCAGCAGTACACAGACAAGGGAAACTGGGGTTTGGGAAATTTTAAAGGACAAAGATGACCACCAACAGAAGCCTGGACTCCAGGAAGGCCCTGTCACCAGTTAAAAGTGCCTACCTGGCTTTCAAGAATTAAGTAGAAGGCTGGGTATGGTGGCTCACACCTGTAATTCCAGCACTTTAGGAGGCCGACGCAGGAGGATCGACTGAGTTCAGGAGTTTGAGACCAGCCTGAGCAAGAGTGCAACCTTGTTTCTACTAAAAGTAGAGAAATTAACTGGGCACATGTCTATACTCCCAGCTACTGGGGAGGCTGAGGAAAGATGATCACTTGAGCCCAGGAGTTTGAGGTTGCTATGAGCTAGGCTGATGCCATGGAACTCTAACCTGGGAATCTGGGAGTAGAAGTCCTGGGGCAACACAGAGTGAGACTCTGTCTCAAGGAAAAAAAAATAATTAAGTAGAGCATCTTCAGGCACATGGGGTGGTGGTGGGGAGGTATGCCCTCTGTGTCGAAATCTGAGTTATTGCCTGCCCAAGTGGGTCAGAGCCATCCTTTGGGAACATCAAGACTTATAACAGCCTTGACTGAGAAAGAACCAGATAAAACGTTCTGCAATGATGGAATGTTCTACATCTCTGGTGTCCAGTATGAAAGTCGTTAGCCATGTGCAGCTACTACACACTTGAAATATGCCTAGTGTGACTGAGGACTGAACTTCAAATATCATTTGATTTAATTAATTTAATTGAATAGCCATAAGTGGCTAGAGGCTACTGTAGCAGTCAACACAGAAATTAATGAAGTGCCCTGTATTAAGCATGCAGGGCGAACAGTACCTGGTGAGAGGGCAGCATTACCAAGCAAAGATAGGGGAGTGAGATCAGGAGCCCAGTGGGATAATGATGTTCTGAACAAACATTGTGAGGTTGACCTGGCTCATCTACTTGCAATTCTACTGCTTCAGTAGTAAATGACTACCTTATAGAAGCAAAACTCACCAAAACCATCCCCTTGCTCTAATTCTATGCTCCCTACGTGAGTTGCTGATTAAAATTATGTTTCCTAAATAAATTTTCCTATAAGAAGAAAAGTGCCCAGACCCCGGAATGTAAGGTCCTGACCAATGATACTTCTTTTGAATTAGGGAAGAAACTGGCTTAAAAGTAGCCTCTGTTGGGGTACTGATGCGTGTGAGTAAGAACCTACAAGACAGAGTATCATAGGAACTTTTCATGACTAGCCACAGAGAACAGTGAGCCTGTGTAGATTGTGGGATCAAAAAGGCCTGGGCTCACGACACTGGATTTAGCCACTCACTAACTCAGTGACCTAGACAAAGTTCCTGAATGCCTCAATGCTGGGGGCTTCTCACCATGCCAGTCAGCTCATGACCATGAAAAATGTGAGGTGACAGGTTCAGTCTTGTGTGTTAGGTTTCAGGCAGAACACCCAATCCGGTTAGTAGCCTACTCAAATCACAGTTTCATCTATGGATATTGTTACTTTCTAGAAAGCAATACAAATCAGAAATCTGATAGCCTATAAATCTGCTAGGGGACAGGGTGGTGGAGGGCACTTCAGGTGGCATGCATGTCAGGGAGCCAGGAATCTCTTACCTTTGCCACAGGCAGCTTTCAAAAAGAATTCACAGACAGCAGCCCCCGACTCTATGGAAAGGAGAGAAAATGAGAGACATCTAACAAAGCTAGTTATAACTGCTACTGATGATGTTTGAAGATAGTTGGAGAGAACACATCTGGCTTTTGACCCATGAAGGGTTCAGGGTACAGGAAATGAGTGGCAAAAAAAATGCAAAAGCCAGGTGCCACCTGTGGCTCAGTGGGTAGGGCTCTGACCCCATATACCAAGGGTGACGGGTTCAAACCCAGCCCCAGCCAAACTGCAACAAAAAAATATCCAAGCATTGTGGAGGGCGCCTATAGTCCCAGCTACCTGGGAGGCTGAGACAAGAGAACTGCCAAAGCCCAGGATTTGGAGGTTGCTGTGAGCTGTGTGATGCCATGGCACTCTACCAAAGGCGATAAAGTGAGACTCTTGTCTCTACCAAAAAAAAAAAAAAAAAAAAGCAAAAGCCCAACCAAGCAAGGAAAAAGTTTGCTTTTAGTCATTTTCTGCAAAACATGACATATACACTGAGACCAGTAAATACTCAGTGCTTTGAGATCCTCCTATAAGATGTTTTCAAGGAGTCAGAGTGGGTGAGAAGAGGAAGAATAGAGTACAAGATCACAGAACTTATTACCCCCAACTCAGACCTTCCAGGAGGGCTAATTCATAGATGCATTAACCTGAGGCAGAGGGAAGGATGTACAGGAAGTACAAACAAGCGAACTAGGCCTCTGAGCAAGGACAGGCTCGAGAGGAGTCAGGTGTCTCTGAGACTCCAGTCCTGAGGAAAGACCACCAGCAATGACACAGAAGCAGGACTGATTGAAATATGCAACATCCACCTACAATTATTAAGGGAACACGGGCTGTCCTTCCTCTACATGCAACAAGACTGCAGATGAAGGTAGAAATCACAGGGCTACCGTGGTTGCTGTTCTAATGAACCTAGAAGTTCACTATCCATGGCTATCAGAATAAACTGTCTTTGGCTTCATAAATAGTTTTCTGTATCACACATTTTAGAATTGCTGAAAATCCACTGATGATACCTCTGAGGCTCACATACATGCCTCCTCTTGCTAACCTGCAAGATTCCTTTGCTTCCTGGAAGCAGGTGAAGTTATAGGACTTGGAAGTGTCACAGAGGTTCATGGGGTTAGAGGGGTAGAGGGAGTCACCCATTTGGATTTCAAAAAGCCTGAAAAGTCTCACCAAAAACCACACATAATTTACAAGTATTTCTGGCCTTTTATTCTTTAAAAGATTAGGACTACTTTATTCCTTAAAGTCAGAAACCCAAGATCACACTTGTAATCCTAGAATTCTGGGAAGCCAAGGTGGGTGGAATACTTAAGCTCAGGAACTGGAGACCAGCCTGAGTGAGACCCCATCTCTACTAAAAATAGAAAAATTAGGCTTGGTGCCCACAGCTCAGTGGTTAGGGCACCGACCATATATACTGGGGCTGGAGGGTTCGAACCCAGCCTGGGCATGCTAAAACTACGACAACTACAACAACAACAACATAAAAATAGCCAGGTGTTGTGCCAGGCCCCTATAGTCCCAGCTACTTGTGAGGCTGAGGCAAGATAACTGCTTAAGCCAAAGAGTCTGAGGTTGCTGTGAGCTGTGATGGCACAGCACTCTACTGAGGGCAACATAGTGAGACTGTGTCTTAAAAAAAAAAAAATAGAGAAATTAGCCAGCGACATGGTGGGTGCCTGTAGTTCCAGCTACTTGGGAGACTGAGGGAGGAAGATCACTTGAGCTCAGGAGGTTGCTGTGAGCGAGTTAATGCCAGGGCACTCTTGGCTGAAACAACAGAATAAGACTCTGTCTGGAAAAAAAAAAAAGTCAGAAATCTACAGCCCTGAAGACTGGGTCTCAGGTAGATGGGTAAGAGTATGCCTCAAGGGGAGAACTGACAGTTCTTCCCAAAACTCAGATGGGAATAAGTACAAGAGTAAGAGAAGGAAGAAAGGGCTGGGGCCTTGCTGAGGTTGAACATACTGAACATGAAAACAGAAAAGCAGTGAGCACTCAGGGCACATCCACCCATGGTTAGGCATGTCTTTGACTTTAGGAAAAATAATGTGGGCCCCTTGCCACTACACCTGCCTTGACAACTTGTGGATCTCTGGTGCTAGGTGGGGGAAGAGGGGAAGGAAAGAGCTGTCTCGCATTGATAATTCACAGTCTTGATCTAGTGCCATCAATACAGAAAAAGGCCAATCATTCACAAGCAGGTGTGTGTGTGAAAGCACATAATCTTCCTGTGTGCCGAGGGGTAGGTAAGATGGTGTGTGTCTGAATTTGAGGAATGGCTTTCACGAAGTGGTGACAGGGTTTGGGTGTGCACAAAATAAGATGGTTTGACCAATGTCTCTGGGTGTAAGCACTATCTTGCACAGAAGTATGGACAATGAGGAGACAGACTCAGAGGTCCTATGTACCTGACAAGATGTGGTCTCCCTGAGCCTGTGGGAGGCTGCAGGGAGAGGTGGGAGCATCAGCTGCAGTCCTCTAGCAGTTGTGGGACACAGCACAGAACAGTGGAGAGCTCACCTGCTCTGCCATGGACTGAAAAGTCTTCAGTAAGTCCCTACCTCAACCTGGGTCTCAGTTTCCCCAACTGTGGATTGATTTCAGTGACCTCTAAAAACCCTTGGAGTTTTATTGCTACAGCACTAGAGTTCAAGTATGTCCTGAAAGGAGAGAAGATACTAAGAAAACTGATGGTTTCTTTTAAAGTTCAAGATATTCTGAGTTGGGGGGTGGAAGTCACTTGTGAAGGGCCTTCAAGCCAAGTATCCATACTAGCCATCTGGGTGTGATGAATGATCCAGAGCTAAGGTCCAGAAAAAAGGAGAGGTCAGGCCCCAAGTGCAAGTCCTAGAAAAAGGGAGTTTGGTAGTTCGGTTCTCCTACAACGAAGGTGGTCCTTCCCTCAGCGGGAGCCCTCCAACAACTTAGTTTTGATGAAAACGAGAAGAGGGACCTCTAAGTGGGAGATGGGGTACAGAAGTGGGGAGAAGGATGTACTAGTACTTTCTTGTAGTTGGTGGGGGGGGGGGGGGCTGTCCAATCCAGGATAACCCGCCAGTTCATGCAGCTGAACAGACGGTCCTGCTCTTCTAAACACTGCCTTAGAAAAATCCCTCTTTGATCCCAAAGGATCAAAGACCGAAGGCAGGGGGTTCCTGAGTCCGAGTGAGCAAAGAGCGGGTCCCAGGGCAGGGGGAAAAGGGAACCTGGGACCAAAGAGTTCCGGACAGAGACAAAGGATACTAGAATTGGGCTGGGGAGAGTCCCACCCTTGGGGAGAGGAGTCCCGGGATCGAGGGGCTCGCCCGCCCGCCTTGGTCCCGCGCTCACTGTCCATGCCGGGGAAGGGAAGCGGCTGCGCCCCGAGCTGCTGCTCCACCGCGATCTCCAAGTCGAACTTAATGTGATCCACGCTTGCGATGATTTCCTGCATGGCGGCGGCGGCGGCCCTACCGGCCCGGCTTCCCCTCAGTCTGTCGCCTCCCTCACACCTCTACCGGCCGCCGGCCCTACCACTCTCCGACCACCTCTTCTCGCCTTACTTCGCCGCCGCCGCCGCCGCCGCCGCCGCCCGAGGGATGCTGGGAGCTCCGGAGTCCGCGCCAGCCCATTCGCCTGCCAAGACTCGGCCAATCGAGCGCCGAGTACTGCAGGCACGCCAGGCCCGGTTAGCCGCCAGCCGAACCCCGCCTGGCCTCCCGGGTAATCCGAACCCAGACACGTGAATTCGCCAGAGAGACTGCGCCCTCCTGAGGTCTGCGTGAGGCGCTTGCCTTGGGTAGAGCTTGTTGCACAACGGGGACCGGACTTGGGGGCGACGCTGGGCCAGACAGAGGGCGAGCGGCGAGGGGCGGCGCGAAAGCCTGGGCGGAGTTCACTTCGCTGGACGTTTCTAGTGTGTTCTATTTGATCCTCGAAGGAACCCGGGACCCGGGCGGAGACGGGCCCTAGGAGTGTCTGAGCCCTGATCCGGGGCATCGGATGGGGAGACGGAGGCGCTAAAGGCTAGTGTGGGGAGAGGTCGGGGTTGGCCTGAGGGTCCCGGTGAGCGTCTGAGGATAGGCGTGTCCCTCCAGGGGAGGACCGCATGCCTCTAATTCAGGGGTTTTAACCCCGGATGAGTTAATGAACTTGGGCAGGAAGAGGATAATATCACTTTTATTTTTTCAGTGTGAAATTTTAGCATTTCCTACCCTCATTGACCTAGCAATGTTAGCACTGCCTAAAACTATGTCGTAATTTCAAGTGAGGATGTATGGAAAGTGAGGAGGTAGTTCGAGGTAGAGTTTATGTAGCAACTACGACTTGTATTTCGGCACACTCTAGCTTTTAACTTGACAGGATCTTGTTATTTAAATGCATTGAAAAAGAAGCATATATAGTAGTATAGTAAAAAATTGTTTTAAAAACATTTTCAGGTCGGGCGCGGTGGCTCACGCCTGTAATCCTAGCACTCTGGATTGAGGATTGCCGAGGGCGGTGGATTGCCTGAGTTCAGAGGTTCGAGACCAGCCTGAGCCAGAGCGAGACCTCGTCCTAAAAGTAGCCGGGCGTTGTGGCAGGCGCCTGTGGTCCCAGCTACTAGGGAGGCTGACGCAAAAGAATCGCTTGAGCCCAGGAGTTTGAGGAGTTGTGATGCCACGGCACTCTACCAGAGGCGACAAAGTGAGACTCTGGCTCCAAAAAACCCCAACAAAACAAAAAAGAATTTTTTCAAATCTGTTTTAATGTCATTTTGGGGGGTGATTTTTTTGTATTTTAATTAGAAGAATGCAGAATGGTAAAGGCCCTCTGAGTAGTGTTACCGAGGTGTTTGTCTGGAGAAGGTGTTTAATAACACCTGTTACAGGGACCAGGGATCAAAGCCAGTCCAGCCACAGCTGGCCAGGCTCACCACTGCATGCTGCAGGACCCAAACAGATCTCTACCTTGCAGGGCCCCAGTTATTAATCAGTTCAGTCTGCTATCAGATTGAGATCTGAGATCTTTCCAATCGCAGCTTTCCAATATAAGCAGACTTGAAAATGTTTTTATGCTATACGCTGGTCATTCTGATATATATATATTTTTTTTGTAGAGACAGAGTCTCACTCTATCGCCCTTGGTAGAATGCGGTGGCGTCACACAGCTCACAGCAACCTCCAACTCCTGGGCTTAGGCGATTCTCTTGCCTCAGCCTCCCGAGTAGCTGGGACTACAGGCGCCCACCACTATTTTTTTTTTTTTCTGCAGTTCAGCCGAGGCTGGTTTTTTTTTTTGAGACAGAGCCTCAAGCGGTCACCGTGGATAGAGTGCTGTAGCATCACAGCTCACAGCAACCTCCAATTCTTGGGCTCAAGCGAGTCTCTTGCTTCTGTCTCCCAAGTAGCTGGGACTACAGGCGCCCTCCACAACGCCCGGCCATTTTTTGGTTGCAGCCGTCATTGTTGTTTGGCAGTCCGGGCTGGATTCGAACCTGCCAGCTCAGGTGTACGTGGCTGGCGCTTTAGCCCGTTAAGCCACAGGTGCTGAGCCCGAGGCTGGGTTTGAACCCACCACCTTCGGTATATGGGGCCGGCGCCCTACTCACTGAGCCACAGGTGCCTCCCCTTAAAACTCTTAAAAAGAGTTTTAAGTGTGCAGGCCAGAGAATCTCTAGCCCACCTCTGTCTTATAGAAATAAACAC
>CAUYRH010106078.1:0-11927 GCA_963574655.1 Perodicticus potto | reverse complement strand
AACAAATTAAAAAATAAA
This sequence comes from Perodicticus potto, assembly GCA_963574655.1. Classification (NCBI taxonomy): domain Eukaryota; kingdom Metazoa; phylum Chordata; class Mammalia; order Primates; family Lorisidae; genus Perodicticus; species Perodicticus potto. The sequence continues at coordinate 11,909 of CAUYRH010106078.1, read as the reverse complement.
GACCATATGATTCTCTCAATTGATGCAGAAAAAGCTTTTGACAATATCCAGCATCCCTTCATGATCAGAACACTTAAAAAAATTGGTATAGAAGGGACATTTCTCAAACTGATAGAGGCCATTGACAGCAAACCCACAGCCAATATTGTATTGAATGGAGTTAAATTGAAACCATTTCCACTTAGATCGGGAACTAGGCAAGGATGCCCATTGTCTCCATTGCTCTTCAATATCGTAATGGAAGTTTTAGCCATTGCAATCAGGGAAGAAAAGGCGACCAAGGGTATCCACATAGGGTCAGAAGAGATCAAACTTTCACTCTTTTCACTCTAAAAAGACACGTGTACTCAAAGGTTTATTGCAGCCCAATTCAATGGCTAGGAAAGATTTGAATCAATCCAAGTCCCCATCAATTCATGAGTGTCTTAACAAAATATAGTATATGTATACCATGGTGGACTACTCAGCTATGAAAAGGGATGAATAAATGTTTTTTAAAATAATTTTGATGAAATTGGAGAGCATTATTCTATGTGAAGAAAACATACACCACATTTACTATTTAACTGGAACTAGCTGATAAGCACAGTATGGACAACGGGAAGTAAAACTCAGTGGAAATCAATTGGTGGAAGAGAAGAGAAGGTGACAGGTGAAAATCTACTTAATGAGTACAATGAGCACTATCTGAGTGGGCACACTTACAGCCCTGACTCAAGCATTACCAAAACATTCTGAATAACCAAAATATTTGTAACTCCACAATATTTTGAAGTAAAAAAAACAGTATATTATAAAATATATCAAATGTAATATTAATTAAAAAGTCACAATAATCAAAAAATCTAGCTTTCTTTTTTCTTTTGGAGGCAGAGTCTCTGTTGCCTGGACAACAGTGCAATGGCATGTTCATTGTTCACTATAACTTCCAATTCCTGGGCTTAAGCTATCCTTCTGCCTCAGCCTCCCAAGTAGCTGGAACTACAGGCACACACTACCACAGTTGGCTAGTATTTTTGATTTTTTGTAGAGATGAGGTCTTGCTCATACTGCTCTCAAACTCTTGGCTTCCCAAAGTGCTAGGATTATGTAAGCCACTGTACCTGGATGTTCTTCTTTTTTTTCTTTTACAATTTAAGTGAGTATTGAAGGCCTTAATATTTTTTTGTTTCATGTATTCCTTGTCTTTCAGCATTTATACATAATAAGATAGAGTACTGAAATATTTCAAAGCACAAATTGTGTCTAAGGTCTGCTTATATATTTTCAATTCAGAAACAGGAAACAGTTTGACCAAAATTCAGTATATATTCTATGGAAATATTTATGCAAATATTTGCAAGGAGCAAGCAGCAGAAAATAATTTACTATTTGTAAACTTTAGGTGAGGCAATATTACAAATCACTATATTCATTTTTAGAACATTGTTACAATAGTAACTAAATGAAAAAAAAAAAAAAAAGTCCTAGTGGCCCAAAGGAGTTAGGGGTTAATGGCTTAATGAAGTCTTTACAAAAAAAAAAAACAAAAAAAAACAGTAGTACTTTAACCATATTTCATCCTGTAGGTGGTACGTTAAGAGGTAATAATGTTTGCTTTTAAGATGCACTGACAGTGAAGGAAAAAAGATAGCTGACTAGAGGCAGCTTTTGCCAGAGGCTCCTGTCCAGAGGAAGGATAGAAGTGGACTCAGTGAAGCCAAAGGTGGGGAGTTGAGCTAAGAAAGAAGATAAACAAGTGCACATCATCTTTGCTGAGGCAAGCTGTGACTCCAAGAAAGAGGATCCAAGAAAACAAATTTTGGGTACACAGCCCATCACCAAGAGGACAAGAAACCCCTCCCCTAAGCAAGAGGCTCACTGTGGGCTCTCTGCAAATGAGCAGGGAACAATAGACCTCCCATTTTACACTAAGGGTGAGAGCCACTAAACACAGGGCCTCCTTCTTCAGGGAGGTTCCACTTGTGAGCCTAGGCATCATCCTGCCTGACATAAAATTGAACAAATATTTTCCCAACAATTCTGAACTCCCAGTATGCCTTCCCCCTCCCCACCCCGGGACATGGACATCTATAATACAGGCAAATGGAAATCAGAAAAAAGCAGAGGTTGCAATTTTATTTGCAGATACAGTAGGATTTAAACCAACAAAGATAAGGAATGATGAGGATGGATACTACATATTTGCAAGAGAAACATTCAACATGAAAAGATTTCAATAATTAACACTTATGCACCCTGCCTGAATGTTCCCCAATTTATAAAGCAAACCCTAACAGATATGAACTATTTGATATCTTCCTGCACTATAATAATTGGAGATTTTAATACCCCTTTGTCAGTTCTGGATAGATTCTCCAAGAAGAAAACTAAACAAAGAAATAGTAGACTTAAAATAAGACTTAAACTTGACCCTAAAACACATGGGCTTAACAGACATCTACAGAACATTTCATCCTAATAAAACTGAATATACATTCTTCTCATTACCCCACGATCATCCTCCAAAATTGAGATCTTAGGACACAAGTCTACCATCAACAGATTTAAAGGAATAGATATTATTCCTTGTATCTTCTCAAAATGCCATGGAATAAAAATTGAACTCAACTGCAACAGAAATCTTCATACTCAAACAAAATCATGGAAACTAAATAACCTTAGGCTGAATGATACCTGGTGCAAAGATGAGATTAAAAGGGAAATCATCAAATTTTTTGAACACAATGATAATGAAGACACAAATTATCAAAACCTATGGAACACTGCAAAGGCAGTACTAAGAGGGAAATTTATAGCATTAAAAACCTTAATCAAGAAAACAAAAAGAGAGAAAGTCAACAAACTAATGGGTCATTTCAAGCAACTGGAAAATAAAGAACATCCAACCCAAAACCCAGCTGAAGAAAATAAATAACTAAAATTAGAGCAGAATTAAATGAAATTGAAAACAAAAGAATCATTCAGACCAATGAAACAAAAAGTTTTTTAAAAAAATTAATAAAATTGATAAACCTTTGGCTAACCTAACTAGAAATAGAAAAGTCAAACCATTGATAATGTCAATCAAAATCAATAAAGGAGAAATAACAAGAGACATCATAGAAATTCAAAAAATTCTCAATGATTACTACAAAAATCTCTATTCTCAGAAATATAAAAACTGGAGGAAATGGACCAATACTTGAATGAACGCACCTTCATACACTCAACCAGAAAGAATTAGAAATTTTGAATAGATCTGTATCAATCACTGAAATAGCGTCAACTATACAAAGTCTAAAAAGCAAAATCTGGGACCAGATGGCTTTCATCAGAATTCTACCAAACCATTAAAAAGGAACTAGTGCCTATATTATATAACCTTTTCCAAAACATAGAAAAAGAAGGAATCCTCCTGCAACACATTCTATGAAGCAAATATCACCTTGATCCCCAAACCAGGCAAGGCCCTAGAAAGCTATAGACCAATATAATTTATGAATATCAATCCAAAAATATTCCATAAGATCCTAGCAAACAGAATTCAATGACACATCAAAAAAATTAGCCAGCACAATCAAGTTGGCTTTATCCCAGGGTTTCAAGGTTGGTTCAATATGTGTAAATCTATAAATATAATACACCACATAAATAAAATGAAAAACAAATGCTATTTGATTCTATCAGTTGATGTGGAAAAGCTTTTGAAAATATCCAGCATGTTTTCATGATTAGAACACTTAAGAAAATAGGCTCACATTGAACATTTCTGAAACTGATAGAGGCCATCTACAATAAACCAAAAGCCAATATCATACCGAATGGAGTAAAATTTAAAACATTTCCACTCAGATCTGGAAGTAGAAAAGGATGCCTTTGTCACCACTGCTATTCAACATAGTAATGGAAATCCTAAACATCACAATCAGGCAAGAGAAAGTGATCAAGTGTATTCACATGGGGTCAGAGGAGATCAAACTCTCACTCTTAATGGAGGATATGACTTTACACTTGGAAAAACCCAGGGACTCAACTACAAAGCTTTTAGATGTCATCAAGAACATAGCAGTGTCTCAGGATAAAAAATCAATATTCACAAATTAGTAGCTTTTATATATGCCAACAATAGTCAAGCTGAAAATATAGTCAAGGACTCTATTCCTTTTACAGTAGTGCCAAAGCAGATGAAATATCAGGGAATTTATCTAAGAAAGGACATGGAAGAGCTCTATAATGAGAATTATGAAACCCTGAGAAAAGAAATAGCTTAAGATGTCAAAAAATGGAAAAACACACCATGCTCATTGCTGGGAAGAATCAACACTGTTAAAATGTTCATAATGGTGGTGCATACTTGAAGGGGCAGGAGAAAACTTCTAAACACGTATCAAAAATATTTTCACATAATTAATGAGAAAAATCTCATGAATGGTATGTTATCCAGGTGTATGAAAATATCTCCGATTGTATGTCGAGCCCGCACACTGTACCTCATGATTGAATTATTGTACACAGCTATGATTCAATTAAAAAAAAAAGTCCATACTGGGCGGTGCCTGTGGCTCAAAGGAGTAGGGTGCCAGTCCCATACGCTGGAGGTGGCGGGTTCAAACCCAGCCCCGGCCAAAAACTGCAAAATGTCCATAATACTACATGAAGCATCTACAGATTTAATGCAATCCCTATCAAAACACCAATGTCATACTTTTAAGAACTTGAAAAAATAGTATTTAATTTTATGTGACATCAGAAAAAAACATTGAATAGCCAATAAATCACTTAGAAATAAAAACAAATCAGGAGGCATCATGTTACAAGACTTCAGGTTATACAACAAATCTATAGTGGTACTGAAACAAAAATAGAGATGGAGATATATGGAACAGAATAGAGAATCTAGAGATGAACCCAGTCACATATCATCAATTGATCTTTGATAAACCTAACGAAGCATACATTACACTGGGGAAAAGATTCCCTATTTAACAAATGATTCTGGGAGAACTGGCTAGTGACCTATAGAACACTGAAACTGGACCCTCACCTTTCACCACTAACAAAAATTGATTCTTACTGGATAAAAGATTTAAATTTAAGACATGGAACTATAAAAATACTAGAAGACAGTATAGGAAAAATGCTTGAAGTTATTGGCCTAGGAAAATATTTTATGAGAAAGTCCCCTTTGACAATTGAACCAATATCAAAAATATAATGTAGGTATCTTATCAAGCTAAAAGCTTCTGCACAGCTAAGGGCACTACAAGTAAAGCAAACAGACAACCTTCAGAGTGGGAGAAGATTTTCCTCATTATGATCCCCAAAGAGGTCCGATACCTAGAATCTACAGAGAACTCAATTGAATCAAGGGGAAAAGAACAAACAACCTCATTTCTTTGTGGGCAAGAGACTGGAACAGAAACTTCTCTGAAGATGACAGGCAAATGGCCACAAACACATGAAAAAAAGCTCATCATCTTTAATCATCAGAGAAATGTAAATCAAAGCCACTTTGAAATATTACCTAATCCAGTAAGATTAGCCCATATTACAAAATCCCAAAACTTCAGATGTTGGCATGCATATGAAGAGAAGGGAACACTTCTACCCTGTTGGTGGAACTGCAAACTAATACAGTGTTTTTAGGAAGAAGTATGGAGAATTATCAAGGAATTGATCCATTACTAGGTATCTACCCAGATGAACAAAAATCATTTTACCAAAAACATATGTGCACCAGAATGTTTACTGCAGCCCAATTCATAAGTGTCAAGTCATAGAAACAGCCCAAATGCCCATCAACTTGTGAATGGATTAGCAAATTGTGGTATGTATATACCTTGGAACACTATGTAGCCATAAAAACAAAGACTTTACATTTTTTATGTTTACCTAGATGGAGCTGGAACATAGTTTTGTTAGTAAAGTATCTCAAGAGTGGGGGGAAAGTATCCAATATACTCAATATTGTTATGAAACCAATGTATAATCATTTACAAATATAGCCCAGACAGAAAGAAGAGGAGGGATGGTATTTGGTGGGATCTCACCTAATGTGCACAATGCAAGGGTATATTTCAAAACAACTAAGAATACACTACAAATGTCTTACCACAAAATATAAGTAAGTGAGGTGATGATTATGTTAATCATTTTGATTTCACTGATTATATATCAAATCATTACATTGTATCCCACAAATGCATACAGTTATGATTTAATTAAAATTAAATTTTAAAAAAGATGCATTGACATATCAATATAGTATATTAAAAGACTATTTCAGCTAACACGATGTATTACTTCAACTATATTATTTCTCTGCAACCATCTAAGTAAATGAACACTGGACAGCCAATAATTTATATTTTCATACCATGACTATATTCAAAGTTATTTCATGACATAAGTGTGTACTAATATTATTAATATTTCATGATACGTGAGGTAAAAATGAGCATATGTTTTGGCAAAGGCATACTAAGAGAAATAACCTGAAGTTAAGAGGTAGTACAGATCCAAAGACCAATACGGTCTTTACTGAAGAACCTACTGAACAGACTAATGGCTCAAACCCCAGAAAGTTTAAACTTATACTTAATTTCCAAAAAACTCTGAACACTGTAGCAAAGATGGGTACTGAAGGTGTCAAGGGTTAGCCAGAGAAGTAAGGTGTTGAGACATATAAAAATTTGCAGTCCCGAAGGATACAGTGGTAAATTAAGCCTTTTGAGATGCTTGTGGATAGTCATATTATTAAGGTCATTACATGCAAAATGTTGTATTTCACATCAAAAGTTTAGTTTTTAATATTTCAAATAAAAAAAAAAAAAGCAGGGCAATTAATCAAAGTATGAGCCTAAACTATTGACACCATTTTGCTATCTTAACAGTGCTTGTGTATGCCAGCAGTAAAGAAGCCTAAAGAACAAATGATGATGAAATTAATAGTTTATTGAAAATTTAATGTTTTTCCTTACAAGAAGTGGTTCAAAGCCTGGAAGAAATTGCAGTCAGTTGGTGCACAGTCTGGTAATACAATGGATGACATAGTGTTTAAAGTACACTTCATTAGTTTGAGCCGCTTTTTTTGTGTAACAGCATTGTCTGGCAAGAGGATTGGCTTGTCTTTATTGACCAATCCTGGCTACTTACTTCCAAGCATCCTCATCATATCATCCAATTGGAAGCAGTAGACAGTTGCTATAGTCAATTAGCTAGGTTTAATAAAGCCACATTGGGTAATACCAGCATTTGACCACCAAATATACATTAGCTTTTTTAAATGAATGTTTAGTTTTGACATTTCATCTTTATCCAGTCAGCTCATCATTATCCTCCTTGGTTTCCAAGTTGCCCACATGAATCATTTCAAAATTAACATCACCAGAATGGAACTTCTCAAACCATTGATATACTGTGCATTCATTAGCTACATCCTTGCCAAACACTTCGTTGATATTTTGAGCTGTCTGCATTGGTACCATGATGGAACTCATACTCATAAACACAAAACAAACAAACAAAACACAAATTTTTCACTTACCTATGGTTTCACAAGAATTGCTCTGAAAAATTACAAGATAATCCAAGCTGCATATGCATTTGAAAGAATAAGGATGTACCTTCACAATAAAAGAAAAGGAAGGATCAGAGTAAAATGTCAGAGATATCAAATGTCAAACTTAGTATTTAAGAAAATAGGACAGTTCAAACCTAATAGTAAAGGCTCCTAGTTAGGTAAAGGAATCTCTAAAAGGAATATTTATATAAATGTATAAATAGCAACTTTTAGACCTGAATAATAATAACTGACAAAAGCTGGGAACCTATAAAGCCATTGTTAAATTCTATGTTAAATGAGGAATATACAGACAAGGCTTGTGGAGGCAGAATGGGTACCAAAGACCCCATTCTTGGCAAGGGAAAATGCTCTCAGAAAAAGGAGAAAATAAAAAAGTAAGCTGGGTAAGGTGAAACAAAAGAAAGTCAGCTAGTTTACCTTTAAACAAGTCACTGCTAAATTTCTTTTTCTTTTCTTTTCTTTCCTTTTTTTCTTTCTTTCTTCTTCTTTTACTTTTTATTTATTTATTTTTTTTGAGACAGATTCTCACTATATCTCCCTTTGTAGACTGCTGTGGTGTCACAAAATCTTAGGCTTAAGCAATTCTCTTGTCTCAGACTCCTAAACCTCCCTGGGACTACAGGTGACCACCACAACACCCAGCTATTTTTTGGTTGTAGTTGTCACTTTTCTTTAGCAGGCCTGGGATGGGCTTGAACCCACCAGCCCCAGTGTATGTGCCTGGTGCCCTACTTACTGAGCTATGGGTGATGAACCTAAATTTCTTATCTGAGCAAGTTTTCTGCTATTCCTAGAACTCTGGCCTATTAGGGATATGGTTTACAAATATCCCTACTGGGTCTGTGAACATTCTGAAAAAAATAATGGCTACAGAAGATGCTGTGGCAAGGCCTGCCAAGATACATTAACTAGGCTGTTTCCTGCCCAGTAAACAGTCGAAGCAAATACCCATTGTGGAGCTTTGTATTTGGCTGGGGCAGAGATCAAGGGAACAGCTCAAGCCCTGAAATGTGGGTAGAAGAGCTTATATCCTTTATCACAGAGGAAGATCCTCTGTGTGGTGATGAGAGGAAAATTCCTCTTTCCCACCAATTATTCAGAGGAGATTGATGCCAGGGGCATTTTACTTCACAATGAACTAGTCAGATTAACACCCCACAAAGAATCTGTGTGGGTGACCACAGACAGGAGGCTGCCTCCACACAAGGCTCAGGTTCCAGATTTTTCAAGGCTACTCAGATCCTTAGGTTAATGATTATAGAAACAATAGTAGCTAATATGCTTGCTCAGAGAAACTGCTGACATCTTTGTCCCCTTCCTCAGTTTACCCTTTGGGCTAACGAGCAAATAGCCTTCAATAAAAGCTGAGTGGAACTGACACTCGGAGACACTTGCCCAAACCCACAGAAAGACATTGGTCCTCTGTGTTCCCACCTTTGAAAATTCTATTCTGTGTGTCTTGTCTCTTTCTTTCTTGTCGTTTCTATGTGTATATTTCTTCAGCCAGTTGCAGTTAGATGCACAGGTTTTAACAGACCCTGCCCCCGTCAGCTTGGATAAGCTGGAGAAGTTCATGAGATTTGGTTTGGAGTAGGATAGGATGGCTCCTTGGTTAATTCCAAAGGCATTAGATAGCTGCAATGCCATACTTTGTGTAGATATAAACGACTTGCTTATGGGATCTCAATGTGTGTGGGACTCTCTCCCCAGAGAGAGAGAGTAAAACCAAAGGTAAATCTTAATATTGATGTAAATAGTGAAATTTAACATATGGTATAATAATTTCTGCAGAAGACACTTCTGTTGTAATATTGTTAGCCTACTCTTTTTGACTTTTTATATATTAGATCCATATACAGGGATTATTACTAATTAATATTAAACAGAATCAGAAGTATATATGATAAGTAATTTGAAATTCTTTAGGAATCTGTCATGAAGTATTTTCCAAAGAAAGTTGTAAAATTTTTTCATATTACAAGGAGACTGTTTCTTTGAAAATTTAATTAGGTTGTGTTTTATATGAGACAAAAGCAATAAAAATAAATAGATACAAGTATTTCTCTTACCCATTCCCCTGCTTTTAATAAGCAATCTTGAAGATACATAAAACAAGTAGGAAATAATGGAGGACATGTGTGGAATAGATGTAAGTGAGATATAAGAGAGAGCAAACATTATATCCAATTTAAACCATAATTGTATCATCTAATAACCAGCCTGCTTCAATCAGGTGATGCTTTTAATCCCAACTCAACTTCATGCTTCTCCATACATTCCATATTCTCAGTGAGACACTACTGTAGTGAGTACATTACTATCCATATCTATCCAGAAATAGGATGTACATGCAGAAAGATATTCCATTTTGGAGCCATGGGATATAAATGAGGTTGAGTGTGTGATGGCTGCCTCTACTTTGCCCCTTATGTTCTGTAATCTTGGTCTATTAACTTTTCCTATAAACCTGTATTTGTGGTGCATATGGTTTGATGAGCCTACAAGAATAGGTAGGAAAGACTGAGAAAAATTACTCCCTAAATTTAATACCTAGCCTACTCAGTGGCCATCCATCCATTAATAATAATTGACGCACTCAGTGTTTCTATGTGGTTTGTGTAAGGACTACTTATGTTTAGTTAAGTATACTGAAAATTACAGACTTAATTAAGTTATTCAGGTTCTACCTAATATCTTGTCTGGAATTTAAAGCCATTCTTTTGCCTCTAGGCTCTAAACATTTGGCTTATTGCCTATTTATGTATTTATTCACTTATTGATTCCTTTGAAAACCTTATAAATAAAAATACCACATAAGATATTATTCAAGACTAGATCCCACGTATTCTAAGGAAGGCAGCAAGACTCTGTGAGAATAAATGGTGGATTTTCCAATGACATGGGAGTGAAATAAATAAATAAATAAATAAATGAAACATTAGGCAGTCTTTCTTTCAGGCAGGTAATAGCAAACTGATTTAGGATTAGGTAATCGTGATTAATGCAGGTATGCACCATTGTGCTTAACTTTATTGTGTTTCACAAATATTGCTTTTTTTTTTTTACAATTTAAATATTCATGATGACCCTAGACCATTTTTCCTTAAGCATGTGCTTACTTTATGTCTCTGTATTGTATTTTAGTGATTCTAGTAATATTTCAGACATCTAAATTATTATTATATCTGTGATGGTGATCTTTCATCAGTGTTCTTTGATATTAATATTGTAACTGTTTTAGGCCATCATGAAATGTGACCACAAAAGACAATGAACAATAAAAAATATTGTGTATGTTCTAACTGCTTTTCTGGCTGACAGTTCCCCCCATCTCTTCCAGACCTATTCCATATGCCTATTCCATTAAGCATAACAATATTGAAATCAGTTAACACTGCAATGGCCTCTAACTGTTCAACCATTTAGGAAAAGTCACACATCTCTCACTGTAAATCAAAAGCTAGAAATGGTTAAGCTTAATGCAGAAGGCAGCTGAAAGTCCAGGTAAGTCAAAAGCCCTAGGCCTATGGTGCCAAAAGTTTACCCAGGTTGTAAATGCAAAGGAAAAGTTGTTAAAGTAATTCAGAAGTGCTACTCCATGAACAAATAAGTTATGTATTCTTAAATAAATAATAAGAAAGCAAAACAGCCTTGTTGCTGTTATGAAGAAACTATTAGTGGTCTGGATAGAAGATTGAATCAATGATTACATTGCCGTATGCCAAAGCCTAACCCAGAACAAGGCTTTAACTCCCTTTAATTTTATGAAGTCTGAGAAAGGTAAGGGACCTGCAGAAGAAAAGTTTGAAGTTAGGAAAAGTTTGTTCATGAAGTTTAAGGAAAGAAACTATTAACATAACTTAAAAGTGCCAGGTGAAGCAGAAAGGGCAGAGAAAGAAGCTGCAGCCAATTATCCAGAAGATTGAAGATCATTGAAGAAAGAGTCTTCTTAGTAATGTATCTCAAGAATGGAAGAAAAAGTAACCAATGTACTAAGCCCTACTATGAAACCAATTCATAGCTTTCACATGAAAGCTATAACTCAATTATAGCCCAAGAATATGGGGAAAGGGGAGAGGGAGGAGAGGGGAGGGGGGAGGATGGGAGGAGGGAGGGTAATCGGTGGGACCACACCTATGGTGCATCTTACGAGGATACATGTGAAATTTAGTAAGTGTAGAATATAAATGTCTTAACACAATAAGTAAGAAAATGCCGTGAAGGCTATGTTAACCAGTTTGATGAAAATATTTCAAATTGCATATCAAACCAGCACATTGTACCACACGTTTGGTTAATGTACACAGCTATGATTTAATTAAAAAAAAAAAGAAGAACAAGA
>CAUYRH010106076.1:0-15687 GCA_963574655.1 Perodicticus potto | reverse complement strand
TTTTTTTTTTTTTTTTTTTTGAGACAGAGCCTCAAGCTATCACCCTGGATAGAGTGCTGTGGCATCACAGCTCACAGCAACCTCCAATTCCTGGGCTCAAGCGAGTCTCTTGCCTCTGCCTCCCAAGTAGCTGGGACTGCAGGCGCCCGCCACAACGGCCGGCCATTTTTTGGTTGCAGCCATCATTGTTGTTTGGCGGGCCCGGGCTGGATTCGAACCCGCCAGCTCAGGTGTACGTGGCTAGCGCCTTAGCCTGTTGAGCCACAGGCGCCGAGCCACGATAGAGAAATTGTTAAGAATGATAAAAGGAGTTGAAGCAGAGGATCCTAAAATTGTCAATGAAAAAAGAGGAAGCTCATGGATGACTGCAGAAGGGCAGAGGGTAGTTTAGTATTTGAAAAGAGCTGGAGTCATAAGGAAGAACAGTGGCCTACAAGAGGTGAGGAAGTACAGGAAGAGTATGTACCCCTCCTGAGTCCTGTGGTATGTGATGTTGAGAAGAAAAAAGCCATTATAAGCAGTCCCCAAGTTATAAACATCTGACTGATGTACAACTCACACTTAAGAATGGAGGCTATCACAGGTTAATAGGTAAATGTACCTATTCCAACTTACATATAAAATTCAACTTAAGAACAAACCTACAGAACTTATCCTCTTCATAACCTGAGGACTGCCTGCACTTAGAAGGGCTGCAAAGAAAACAGCATTCTCAGATGAGAGGCAAGTGTCAGTGGGAACTCTACAGCTCACACAAATCACAGCCTGAAGTTCACCAAGGCAAATATAATTTCATTCCCACTGCCAGAAAAATGTTTTTTTCTTTTTTTTTTGAGACAGAGCCTGTCTCAAAGACAGGCTGGATAGAGTGCCCTGGCATCACAGCTCACAGCAACCTCCAATTCTTGGGCTCAAGCGAGTCTCTTGCCTCCGCCTCCCAAGTAGCTGAGACTACAGGCGCCCGCCACAACGCCCGGCCATTATTTTTTGGTTGCAGCCATCATTGTTGTTTGGCAGGTCCAGGCTGGATTCGAACCCACCAGCTCAGGTGTACGTGGCTGGTGCCTTAGCCCGTTGAGTCACAGGCACCAAGCCAGAAAAATGGTATTGTTAACACCCACAGCTAATAAGCCTGTTTTATTTAGTTACTCCCAAAGATAACATTTCAAAATTTGCAGTCTTTATTTACCTTCCTGTTGTAATTGAGCCAAGAAAAGTGCAAGGTACGTATCTGATATTAATTCTGGACCCGTCAAAAGAGAATTCAAGTTAAACCACTGTAAAAAAAAAAAAAATTGTCAATATTTAAACTAGTGTGCATTATAGATAATAAGGAAGTTTCACACATTAAGAATAGATAGATTCCATCTAAATTAGTAAGAGATTGTCTACAATGGAAATATATCAGGTTGAAATCTTTCAAGTGCATGATTTTAAAAAAATGAAATTAAACATTACAGATTTATCACAATTAAATGCCTTTTTAAAAACAAAAGTTTGCTTTAAACCATACACTTTAAATCTCCTCAAAATAGAATCTAATAGTTAATATTAATTTTGAGGTATCTTTATTAATAGCTATAATTAAATCTCTTTCAACGTCCAACAACTCCAATCACATCTATCATATTGATGTTGAAGAAAAATGGCGAGGACATAAAGTTTTCCCATTAATAATTTTGATCAAAAACTCCAATTGTGAGAAAATCAGACATTCCAGGAAGAGAATTTATAATCAACATGTTTGTAAAAAGTCCCTAAACTGGCTCAGTGCCTGTAGCTCAACGGGCTGAGGCGCCAGCCATGTACACCTGAGCTGGCGGGTTTGAATCCAGCCTGGGCCTGCCAAACAACAATGACGACTGCAACCAAAAAACAGCTGGGCCTTGTGGCGGGCGCCTGTAGTCCCAGCTACTTGGGAGGCAGAGGCAGGAGACTCGCTTGAGCCCAGGAATTGGAGGTTGCTGTGAGGTGTAATACCACAGCACTCTATCCAGGGTGACAGCTTGAGGCTCTGTCTCAAAAAAAAAAAAAAAAAGTACCTAAACTACCATCACATATAATTAGCATCTTTTATCACTAACATAGGAATCCTAATTTAATCTGCAAGATACAAAAAGTTTCAACTGTCAATATTGTTACCAATTATCCAATTTTTGGATTTTGACATTGCTGATAATACTTTATTCAGTCACCTCTTTCATTATATAGGGATCTCAGACAGAGTCTATAATGAAAAATATAATTTTAAACAAAAATACAAATTAGAACCAAAGATAATAAACCAAAGTTTGACATCAGTATTTGTCAAAGATAAAATAGTTCTAAATGAGAAAATTCAATTTTGAAAAACTAAAAATTTAAAAACCTCTCAATATACAAAGAGACACCCCTTTGTAAATCAAAGCAAAAGAACTTCTGGGGACTTGGCACCCATAGCTCACTGGTTAGGGCACCAGCCACATACACCGAGGCTGGCAGGTTTGAGCCTGGCCCGGACCTGCTAAACAACAATGATAATTGCAACAAAAAAACAGCCGGGATTTGTGGTGGGCACCTGTAGTCTCAACTACTTGGGAGGCTGAAGCAAAAGAATTGCTTGAGCCCAAGAGTTTGAGGTTGCTGTGAGCTGTGACGCCACAGCACTCTACCCAGGGTCACATAGTGAGACTCTGTCTCAAAAGAAAAAAAAAACAAACAAAAAACAATGACAACTGTGACAAAAAATAGCCAGGCATTGTGGTAGGCACCAGTAATCCCAGCTACTTGGGAGGCTGAGGCAGGAGAATTGCTTAAGCCCAAGAGTTTGAGGTTGCTGTGAGCTGTGATACCATCGCACTCTACCAAGGGTGACATAATGAGGCTCTGTCTCAAAAAAAAAAAGAACTTTTGGAGTCTAAGCCTTCAGGCCTTAAAAATCCAGTGCTTAGTCTCGGCGCCTGTGGCTCAATGGGCTAAGGCGCCAGCCACGTACCCCTGAGCTGGCGGGTTTGAATCCAGCCTGGGTCCGCCAAACAACGACAGCTGCATCCAAAAAGTGGCCGGGCACTGTGGCAGGCGCCGGTAGTCCCAGCTACTTAGGAGGCAGAGGAAAGAGACTCGCTTGAGCCCAGGAATTGGAGGTTGCTGTGAGCTGTGATACCATAGCACCCTCTCCAGAGTGACAGCTTGAGCCTCTGTCTCAAAAATAAAAAAAAAAAAAAATCCAGTGCTTACTTTATACAGAAAGTAAAGAATACTATGTCATAATTTATTTTATTTTTATTTATTTATTTTTTTTTGAGACAGAGTCTCAACTTTGACACCCTTGGCACAGTGCCGTGGGATCATAGCTCACAGCAACCTCAAACTCTGGGGCTCAAGTGATCCTCTTGCCTCAGCCCCCCAAATAGCTGGGACTATAGGTGTCCACTATGAAACCTGGCTATTTTTTTTCTTTTAGAGATGGGTTTCACTCTTGCTCAGGCTCATCTTGAACTCATGAGCTCAAGCAGTCCACCCATCTCATCCTCCCAGAGTTCTAAGATTACAGGCATGAACCACCATGCCCAGCCTAGATCATAATTTCTTAAAGTTACAAATAAAAACTCAGAGGCTAAATAATCTTTGCAGCATTCTACCCTCGTTTTTCCCAAGAGCTGATGCCCACTTGGGTCAGTCTCTACTGTAAGCCTGTACATCTCAGTTCCTTATGTGCTCTTGGCTCCTCAGGAAAAGAACTTTAAGAAATAATCATTTAGGCAAAAGCTGTTTCTAGGTGGCTGACTTGAATGGCAAGGTTTATCTTTTATTGATTTAAATCAATGCACTCTTGCTTGACTTTATTTTCTTTTTTTCTTTTAATTTACCCTTTTAAATTTTACTTATTTTTATTTATTTTTTTTAATTTTTTTTTGAGACAGAGTCTCACTTTATGGCCTTGGGTACAGTGCCATGGCATCATAGCTCACAGCGACCTCAAACTCTTGGACTCAAGTAATACTCTTGCCTCAGCCTCCCAAGTAGCTGGGATTACAGGTGCCCACCACAACACCCTATGTTTAGAGACAGCATCTTGCTCTTTTTTTTGAGACAAGAATCTCACTATGTTGCCCTGGGTAGAGTGCCATGGTGTCACAGCTCACAGCAACCTCAAACTCCTGGGCTTAAGCTATTCCCTTGCCTCAGTCTCCCAAGTAGCTGGGACTACAGGCGCCCGGCTATTTTTTTGTTGCAATTGTCATTGTTGTTCAGCAGGCCTGGACCAGACTTAAACCCGCCAGTCTCAGTGTGTGTAGCCAGCGCCATAACCACTGTGCTATGGGCATTGAGCCCAGCATCTTGCTCTTGCTCAGGCAGGTCTCAAACTTGTTAGCTCAAACAATCCACCCGCCTTGTCCTCCCAGTGTCCTTGGATTACAAGCTGAGTGTGCCTAGTCCTATGTATTTATTTATTTATTTTTTGAGACTGAGTCTCACTCTGTTGCCCTAGCTTCATCATAGTTCACAGCATACTCTTGGGCTTTGGTGATCCTCTTGCCTCAAATTCCCAAGTAGCTGGACCATAGGCATGTGTTACTATGCCCAGCTAGTTTTTCTACTTTAAGTATAGATGGGGGTCTCACACTTGCTCAGGCTGGTCTCCAGCTCCTGAGCTCAAGCAGTCCTCCTGCCTCAGCCTCCCAAAGTGCTAGGATTATAGGCATGAGCCACCATGTGTGCCTATTTATTTATTTATTTAGACAGAGTCTCACTCTGTTGCCATAGGTAGCATGTCATGGCATTATAGCTCATAGCAACCTCAAACTCTTAGGCTTGAGCAATCCTTTTGCCTCAGCCTCCCAAGTAGCTGGGATTACAGGCATGCATCAACATGCCAGCCAGTTTTTCTAATTTTTTTTTTTAGTAGAGATGGTGTCTCACTCTTGCTCAGGCTGATCTTCAACTCCTGAGCTCAAGTAATCCACTCACCTCAGCCTCCCAGAGTGTGAGGATTATGGCATGAGTCACCACACCGTGCTGGGCCTATTTCATTTTATTTTATTTATTTATTTATTTTTTAGAGACAGAGTCTCACTTTATCGCCCTCAGTACAGTGCCGTGGCGTTCACACAGCTCACAGCAACCTCCAGCTTTTTTGGGGCTTAAGCGATTTTCTTGCCTCAGCCTCCTGAGTAGCTGGGACTATAGGCACCCGCCAGAAGGCCCAGCTATTTTTTGGTTGTTGCTGTTCGGCGGGGGCGGGTTTGAACCCGCCACCCTCAGTATATGGGGCTGGCGCTTTACTCACTGAGCCACAGGGCCGCCCTTTAAGACATATTTTTTGTTGTTGTTTTCGAGACAAAGTCTCCCTCTGTTGCCCCAAGCTACAGTGCTGTGGCATCATCACAGCTCACAGCAACCTCACATTCTAGGGCTGAAGCACTCCTCCTGTCTCCCAAGTAGCTAGGACTACAGGGATGTACCACCACTTGGCTAGTTTTTCTATTGTTAGTAGAGACAGGCTCAGGCTCTTGCTCTTGCTCAGGCTGATCTCAAACTCCTGAGCTCCAGCAATACCCCTGCCTCACTCCCCAGAGTGCTAGGATTATAGGTATAAGCCACCACTTCTCACCTAAAACAGCCTTATTGATTGATGTATAACTGACATGCAATAAACTGAAGTAATATTTAAAGTATATAATTTGAAACATTTTAACATTTGTATACTATACACCTATGAAACCATGACTACAACCATGGTTTCATAACACATGCCTGACTGCCAGGTTTCCTATACCTCTTCTCCCATCACATCCATGTAACCACTGGTGGATCTGCTTTCTGTCATTATAGGTGAGTTCAATTTTTTTAGACTTTTATATAAATGGAACTACACAGTAGGTAATAGTTTGTGTCTGGCTTCTCCTTTCAGCACAATTATTTTGAGATTCATTCATAGTGCTACCTGTATCAATGGTTCATTCCTTTTTATTGTACTAGTTGATTTTCTTTTTTTTTGAGACAGTCTCATTGTGTCGCCCTCACTAGAGTGCCGTGGCATCACAGCTCACAACAACCTCAAACTCCCGGGCTTAAGCGATTCTCTTGCCTCAGCCTCCCAAGCAGCTGGGCCCACAGGCACCCTCCACAATGCCCAGCTATTTTTTGTTGCAGTTGTTTAGCTGTTGTTTAACTGGCCCGGGCCAGGTTCAAACCTGCCACCTTTGGTGTATGTCTGGTGCCGTAACTACCGTGCTGAGCCACTAGTTGATTTTCAATAACCTCTTTCAAAGAATCAAAATTCTAATATATGGAATTTAACTTACTCTGTTTCTTAAAATAGCTTGCTCAGAACATATTCCATGTCTTTGTTAAGAAGTGGTTTTATGTAGATTTATATATTACATGGCATTTTGGAATCACGTGAATAACCTTGCTATATAAAACCCAACATGGTTGAATGTTTTTATTCATGTTTGATCCTGTTTCAGGCCTTTTGACAGTACTATGCTAAATATAAATATGTAAATGTAATAATTAACTGACAGAACATATCCATCACATGAAAACCCATTTAAAAGTAACCATATTTGCATTATCTTCATAGGGAATTTCTCTTACGATATAGTTTAATTGTATATGGTTATCACAAATAAATATGTAAGAGAAAATGATACCATCTTTTAAAATGGCAAATTCCTATCTACCAAGATTGAAATCATGCCACACCCACATTACTGGTCAGTTTCCTCTATCAAAGGCATCAATCCCTCACATTTGAGTTTTGAATGGAGTGTAGAATGAGAAAAAAGACAGGGAAGGAGGAGAAATATTACCTGTTTTCCTAATTTTCTAACTGTAAACCAGTGTTCTTTATAATTGCATATAAATGATCTTTCATTTCTAGAAAAAAATACATACACAATATTAAGTTGAAATATTGAGTTCATATTCATTTACTAGAAAGTATTACATAAAATTTGTGATAATTTAAAGCTTATAGTTAAAGTTATCATTGATTTTTACAAACTTACACAATTGTATGAGCCCTGCACAGTAACCTAGTGATGCCATGCCAAAATGACAGCCTCACATACTACTCAAGGGTCAGTTTTATGGCCAAAGCACTCGGGTGTCAGGAAGGCTCAAAGGGTAGATGTTCATGGACATCAAAAAGGTGAACTTGGGGTAGAACTGTAATCCTAGCACATTGGGAGGTCAAGGCTGGAGGATCGCTTGAGACCAGGAATTTGAGACCAGCCTGGACAATAGTGAGACCTCATCTGTACAAAAAGTAAAAAACTTTGCCAGGCATGGTGGTGCACATCTGTAGTCCCAGATACTCAGGAAGCTGAGGCAGGAGGATCACTTGAACCCCAGGGGTTTGAGGTTGCAGTGAGCTATGATGATGCCACTGCACTCTACCTCAGGCAACAAAGTGGGACTCTGCCTCACTGAAAAAAAAAAAAAGGTGAAAAAGTAAAGTCTGAGGGAATGAAACAGGAAGCAGGGAATATCAAAATAAAAGCATTTAAAATATAGTGTATTTCTTTGCTTCAAGAAAGCATAACTTTAAAAATAAAATTTAGAAAAAGATACATAGGAAATACAAAATAAACTCTTACATAGGATCGATCCTGAGCCTCTGATACTCTGGACTGTTGAACAGAATTAGCTCTAAACCCCAAACTTTCAACGCATTGCTTATAACCTGTTAAAAAAAGATAGCAACTTTTTATGAGCTAAGCCATTCAATTCTAAATTTAAGCAGTATAGCCATGTTAGTTATCTAAACAACCATTCTTAATGTATAAATTAAGATGAAAATGGTCTAAAACGTATGTATGTACAGGTATATCACTAAATCCATAAATAACGTACATATAAATAATGTTTTTTATACTATATTTCTAAGATGTTCCAGAGAACCACACCTTGATGAAAGTGCCTCAAAAATCCAGATGTACATTCTATCAAGTAAATGCTGTTCTTAAAACTAGTCCACAGCATATATCTTAATAACCTGGCTCTTGTGGGTGCTCCTTTAGAAAAGTTATATTCAACTCACTACCTATAAAGTCAATAATCATATGTCTAATAAAAGTAGTTCTCTCTGGGTATTTAAACAGAAAGTTTCATGTGTTTAGATTTCTCTAGTTGTAGGTTTGTAACTTGCAGAAATAAACAAAAGGCAAAGCTGATTTCAAACTACCTGAGGGGAAAAAAAAAGGAAATTTTGGAAAATTCACTGCCTACCCTTCAAGGTAGCCAACAAAGAAACAAGTGAACCAGGTATTAGCACACACAAAATATGAATGCACCAAGTGGACAAATGTGGTCTGACAGCAAGAGCAGCACAGCACAGACAGGAAATGGTGAGAGCTGGGCCAACTCTGACTGCTGATCCTAGCCCTGCAGTAGCCATTACCCGTTACAGTGGCACAATGAAGCACAGCACGGAAAAATATTAACAAAAAAATCTATGGAAGTAGGTTCCTCAGGAGAGGTTCTGAGAGAACTCTGGATATATCTCACAGTATTAGGAACAGAACAACAACAACTAAAAAACAAGATAGAAGACTCTCTCAGTTGGTTACAGCACTGTGCTAAAATATAAGTACTTATATATACAATGATAGAATTCAAAGGGAGCTATAATTAAAAAAAAAAAAATCAAAAGCCACAAACCAGAGGAAGGAATCCAATCCTAGTAGGCTGATTTAAACGGAAAGTACGAAGGTGTTGCATTTTCTCAAATTTACCCAAAAAACAGTAAGTATGACACAGTGTGACTTATCAGAATTAATGTTCTTAGCATCCAGATACAAGTTTTAAAGCCCTCCTCCATAATGAAGATTCCGTGTGACCAGTTAGCTCAGTTGGTTATAGCACTGTGCTAAAATGAAGATTCTACAATCCTGATTTTCATGTTTGTCTTTATAAAACTTTAGCATTCTAAAGCAGTAGTCTCTAGCCTTGTTGGCACCTGGGACTGGTTTCATGGAAGACAATTTTTCCACAGATAAGGGTGAGGAGGCGGGATAGGAGGCAGAGCTCAGAGGGGCAACAGCAACAAACACAGATGAAACTTAGCTCACTTGCCTGCACTCACCTCCTGCTGTGTGGCCCAGTTCCTAATAGGCCATAACTAAAACCTTTTTGGCACCAGGGACTAGTTACATGGAAGATGATTCTTCCACAAACTGCGAGTGGAGGGCAGGGAGGGCATGATGAAACAGGAGGCAGAGCTCAGGAGGTGATACTGTGCAGCACGGTTTCTAACAGGCCACGGACTGGTAACAGGAGTTGAGCTCTAAAATATAGTCTAATATTTTGTATACACAATCTACTGGAAGAACTTCTAAAGGTCACATCATTACAGTGACTACATAAACAACGCTTAATATATTCTGATTACTGCTTACCTGAATAGAGAAAAACCCGCTGTCATCCATATTTCCAGAAGGCTGCTGTTCATTTTGACAGGTAGTTGAAGCAGGAGTGGGGGTGGGGAAAGGATAAAAATGTCATTAGTGTGCATGTTTAAAACATCATCTTGTGCATTCCCATTTACAAAGTCAAGAATAGAGTTGTTAATTAACCAATCAGATCAACCAACCAGATGTTCTTTGAACAGTATCCTCGTTTTTTTATTTTTTATTTTTTAGAGATAAGAGTCTCATTTTGTTGCCCTCGGTAGGGTGCCATGGCGTCACAGCTCACAATGACCTCCAACTCCTGGGCTTAGGCGATTCTCTTCCCTCAGCCTCCTGAGCAGCTGGGACTACAGGTGCCTGCCACAACGCCTGGCTATTTTTTGCTGCAGTTTGGCCGAGGCCGGGTCCAAACCCGCCACCCTTGGTATATGGGGCCAGTGCCCTACTCACTGAGCCACAGGCACCGCCCAGTATCCACATTTTTACAAAACATGTGACTTAGTGTGTTTAACAACAGTACCTGTAAAAATGTGCGATAGTCTTCACTAGTGATGCCTCCTTCTGCCATTCTCATCCTCTCTTCTTCATCTAGCTGGTGTGCAATTGAAGATAATTCTACTGGGCTAAAATATTCTCCTTGCAACAGATTATTCAGGCAATGTTGAGCACAAAGGGAGCCTTCTTGCTAATATTTCAAAAGAAAAAGTTCAAATGTGATTTATTAAACAGATTTATACAGTATCTTCCCCTAAAAAATTTAATCATTAACTTTTAACATAGCAAACTGAACCTTTTTAGCTTTACACAAGCGTGATTAACTTGAGTACATGCAATTTCATTTGTTCACATGTATTTTATAATTCTTCCATTAATAAAACTATTAGTTATATGATCAAAAACTTAAAAATGATTTATTTTAAACAAGTATCATCTATCCAAATACTGTATTTACCTAAAAACTACTATATAAAACATTTAGCCTCTCTCATTTTTAGAACCTAAAATACATATATCTTTGGAGATTCCACAGCAAATTACCTATATGCCGAAGGAAATTTTTTTTTTTTCTTTTTGGCCGGGGCCAGATTTGATCCCACCACCTCCAGTATATGGGGCCAGCACCCTACTCCTTGAGCCACAGGTGCCGCCCGATGCTGAAAGGAAATTTTAATCCCTAGAACATTTACATTTACTCATTCATTCATTCATTTTTTGAGATAAGGTCTCACTCTGTTGCCTAAGCTGGAGTGCAGAGGCCTCATCATAGCTCACTGCAACTTTCCAATCCTAGGCTCAAGAGATCTCCTGCTTCAGCCTCCTCAGCATCTGGGACTATAGGCTCACACTACTATACCCAGCTAAATTTTCTATTTTTTCAGAGATGGGGTCTTGTTTTTGTTTATGCTAGTCTCATACTTAAGGCCTTAAGCAATCCTTCCACTTTGGCGTTCCAAAGTGCCAGATTACAGGCATGGGCCACAGTGTTAGCCTTAAAACATTTATTCTTTGAGAGAAAAATCTGTTCTTTGTTAAGACTTATAGCTGTAGAGCTGAGGTTCTCTTTTCAGGGAGCTCTGTACAGACAACAGAATTCTTTCCAACAGAATTCTGTTTCTCTGTAGAAACAGAATCTCTACAGATACAGAATTTCTACAGATAACATTACAATATGTATATGTGTAATGATTACACATCATTTCATAATGTGTAATGAACACAACTGTCCCAAACAATCCTATAGCTCACTCCTGGACAACCCAGCAAGAGGAAGTTACACCCAAGTTCAGCTCCCCATGAGATCATTGGCGTCCGTCTCATGGGAGATGGGTAACAACTTTCCATGGGTCCAGGGTCTCCAGGTGGTAGGCAGCAGGTTTTCTCACACAACTGGCATCCTTAATCCAATACCAGGCCACCTGGCACTGAGTAGCCTGCTTGTCACCCTCCTCACCCCAACAATGTTGCCTTCCCATGCTGCCCTATATGAAGGAAGACTCACAGATGGATGAAATCCCTCCCTGTGAACACAGACTCCAGGTTTGCCTCTCTGTAAGATGATGACAGACAGGAGAACATTTTTCTTCTCCTGCTAACCTTGGTCCTCTAAGTTCTCTCTTCCCCCTATAAGGTCTATTCCTCAACCCAACCTATCTAATATCATACGATTTATTCTGAGCTATGTCACATGGGAGATAGTGACCCTAAACAGTACCACCTTCTAAGACAAGTATTTTTCCTAATGAATCAATTTTCTAGGAACAAAATTCAACTGCTAAGAAAGATAAGGGTATGTGTATATTGGTGGAATAGGAAAGCAGCATTAAGACAATCTGTGTCTGAAACAAAGGGCTAAGTTCAGTGCATCTGCATAATTTGGTAAGAAATTAGTAGCTTGGAGTTAGAGAGCCCAGCAAACCTCAAGTCACAGCCATAATAGTGACTTTGTTTCCACCTTTTTCCTTCTACTGTATTTTCTACTACCAGAGAGCAGCTCCTACAGTAACTTGTGAATTAAAGGGATATGCAGATGTTCTATTTATATTCCATTGAAAATTAGGGAAGACACGGGTGGTGCCTGTGGTTCAAAGGAGTAGGGCGCTGGCTCTATATGCTGGAGGTGGCGGGTTCAAACCCAGCCCTGGCCAAAAACTGCAACAAAAAAGAAAGAAAGGAAAGAAAAAAGAAAAACAGGTAAGACAAACAAGCATTTCACAAGAGGATAAACAAACGGCTAAATAGAACAAAAAAAGGTGTTCAACTTCATTAGTCATTAGGGAAATGTAATTTAAAACCACAATGTGTTACTACTACAAACTTTCCAAAATGGCTAAAATGTTGGAGAGGATTAGAGACAAAGCTTAACATATACATGCCCTGTGATATCACAATTCACTACTAGGTACATAATGCAAACAACAAAAAATGCAAGCACAGGTTCATCAAAAGATATGTATAAAAAATTTTTATTTTATTTTTTTTGAGACGGAGTCTCACTTTGTCACCCTCGGTAGAGTGTCATGGCCTCATACCTCACTGCAACCTCAAACTCTTGGGCTCAAGTACCTGCCACAAGGCCTGGCTATTTGTAGAGGCAGAGTCTTGCTCAGGCTGGTCCCAAACCTGTGAACTCGGGCAATCCACCTGCCTTGACCTCCCAGAGTGCTAGGATTACAGACGTGAGCCAACACTCCCGGCCTTTTAAGAATGTTTATAGAAGCACTGTTTGTAACAGCTCTCCAAACTAGAAACTAGCCAAATAGATAGTATGGATTACAGCAGAATAGAAATCACAAAGGAATGCTATGCAACAATGAGAATGAATTAACTACAACTCTTGGGAACAAGTTAAATAAAAGAAGACAGACTCAAAAGAGTATACCCCAGAGATTTTCTTTCTTTCTTTGTTTTTGTTTTTCTGAGACAGAGTCTCACGATGTCGCCCTTACTAGAGTCCCGCAGTGTCACAGCTCACAGCAACCTTGGGCTCAAACGATTCTCTTGCCTCAGCCTCCCAAGTAGCTGGAACTACAGTTACCCACCACAATGCCCGGCTATTTTTTTGGTTGTAGTTTTCATTGTTGTTTTTAGCAGGCCTGGGCCAGATTTGAACCTGTAAGCCCCGGGGTGTCTGTGGCTGGCTCCATAGCCACTGAGCTACAGGCGCCGAGCCTACACCAGTGATTTTCAACCAGTGTGCAGCGAGAGGATCTTAGGTGTGCCATAAAAATTTTTAAAGATCATTAATTATTTTCAAAAGAAGTTCAAAGCACAGTAAGTATATATTTTTTACTCTTTTTTTCAGGGATCATAGAAGTTTAACTATAGGTTCAAGTGTGTTATGAGATAAAAACAGTTGAAAAACACTGGTATAGGGTAGCGCCTGTAGCTCAGTGTGTAGGGCGCCAGCGACATGCACAAAGGCTAGTGGATTCGAACCCAGCCTGGGCCAGCTAAACAATGACAACTGCAGCAAAAAAAAAAAAAATAGGCAGGCATTGTGGCGGGCCCCTGAAGTACCAGCTACTTGGGAAACTGAGGCAAGAGAATCACTTAAGTCCAAGAGTTTGAGGTTGCCGTGAGCTGTGATGCCACAGCACTCTACCCAGGTTGAGACTGTCTCAAAGAGAAAAAAAAAAAAAAGAAAGAAAAACACTGGTATACACTGTATAGGTCTACTCATTGCAGCTCAAAAACAAGCAAAACTAACCTGTGATGCAGAATTCAGGACAGCGGTTACCTTTGGTAGGAATGGGGATGGAGAGTTAGTACCTGGAAGAACACTTTAGGGAGGCTTATAGGATGCAGGTAAATTTTCTGTTACTTGACCTAAGTGTTGTTTACGTGTATATTCACATTTTGACTATTCATTGAGCTGTACTCTGTTTTTTTTTTTTTTGAGACAGGGTCTCACTTTGTCACCCTCCATAGAGTGCCGTTGCCTCATAGCTCACAGCAACCTCAAATTCTTGGGCTTAAGTGATTCTCTTGCCTCAGCCTCCCGAGTAGCTGGGATTACAGGTGCCCACCACAACGCTATTTAGAGACGGAGTCTCGCTCTGGCTCAGGCTGGTCTCGAACCTGTGAGCTCAGGCAATCTACCCACCTCAGTTTCCCAGAGTGCCAGGATTACAGGCGTGAGGCACCTGTACTCTTTTTTTGTAAGTAATTTATTTTATTTATTTATTTTTTAAGAGACTAGGTCTCACTATGTTGCCAAGGCTTCTCTCAAATGCCTGTGTTCAAGCAATCTTCCCACTTTGGCCTCCCAAGTAGCTAGGACTACAGGCATGTACCCACCTTGCGTGCACTGAGTTCTTATGATTTGTGTACTCCTCTATGTGTTACCCTTAATTTAAAAAAATTCAAACAAGAAAAAAGCCTCTGCTGTTCCTCACATTAAGAGCTACCTTACAGTGACCACACACTATAGATTTTCTGGCAATAGTCCCAATACAAATGTTCTGTCCTCCTGTCAGGCTATATGCCTCAGTTTGGGGTTCACAACTATGATTACCATACTTAAAATCATATTATAGAAACTGAGACACCCAGCTTGGCGCCCACAGCACAGTGGTTATGGCGCTTGCCAAGCACACCAAGGCTGGCAGGTTTGAACCTGGCCCAGGCCAGCTAAACAACAATGACAACCACAATAAAAACAGCTGGGCGTTATGGCAGGCACCTGTGGTCCCAGCTACTGGGAGGCTGAGGCAAGAGAATTGCTTAAGCCCAGGAGTTTGAGGTTGCTATGAGCTGTGACACCACTGCACTCTACCGAGGGTAACATAACGAGACTCTATCTCAAAAAAAAAAAAAAAAAGAAAAGAAAGAAATAGAGACACACAAATTTTGATTAAAATTTTACTATCTAACAATGGGCGGCACCTGTGGCTCAAAGGAATAGGGCGCAGGCCTCGTATACTGGAGGTAACAGGTTCAAACCTGGCCCCTGCTCCCCCCCCAAAAAATTTCACTATATACAAAACAGCTTCATATTATGAAAAATAAACACTTCAAATCAAACCTTGTCCGAGTAAAACCGTATAGCTACAGGAAGTATTAACTTTTGTCTTTCTAATATGATTTAATGGATGGAAAAAACACACTGTTCAGTCCAAAGTCAAAAATCACATCATAAGATGGATCTAATTCTACAGGGACCAAAAAAATTATACAATGACCCCACCTAAGAGTATGCATGTTTCCTTCCCAAATACCACCCCAAATTATCCCCCAGCCACCTCTTTCTCATCAAGTTTTAACCAAAGCTATGATAACCAAAAAGTTCAGCAGTATCAAAATTCCATGATTTCAGACCCAGACTTCAATGTTTTGGCTAGAGGATAAGTGAACTGCAGTTCTACCAAGATATTTCATAAAACCATAAAAGGGAACTACAACCGAACCTTTCCTCACTACCCACCAAGTTTTCAGGATCAATCTGAAACTAGTTCAGAAACCAAGTATAAATGTTAACGGTGCTCTGAGAAATGGGATAAACAGGGACACACAATCCATCCATCAGCACTCTACTCTGAGTGGTCTTCCAACCCTGTATTATGAGGTTCAGCAAATACAAGCATCTGAGGAATGGCAATGGCCAGCATTTCTTTGTTTTGTTTTGTTTTATTGAGACAGAGCCTCAAGTTGTCACCCTGGATAGAGTGCCGTGGCATCACAGCTCATAGCAACCTCCAATTCCTGGGCTCAAGCAAGTCTCCTGCCTCCGCCTCCCAAGTAGCTGGGACTACAGGCACCCACCACAACACCCGGCCATTTTTTTGGTTGC
>CAUYRH010106075.1:0-17628 GCA_963574655.1 Perodicticus potto | reverse complement strand
TATAGTGATTAAAAGGTCATGAAGGCTATGTTAAATAGTTCAATGAAAATATTTCAGATTGTATATGAAGTCAGCACATTGTGCCCCATGATTGCACCAATGTACACAACTATGATTTAATAAAAATTAAAAAAAAAAAAAGAGCCAGCCGCTAGCAAATGAGAATTGGGATTTGTTGGACTCCAGCCCCAGCATCCCAAAGCCAATTATACAAAGCGTGGGGGAAGTGAAAGCCAGAGACAAATGGCTAAACTAAAGGTACACAACATGTGCTTTAGCATAAACTAGAGAATCTCTATGACCTGTTCCAGTCTCAGTTACTGGAAAGTCAAACAAAGGGTTCATTCAGAGCAACAGTCCAATACGAGTCTACCTCCAATCCCGTCCAGTGCAGCTGGAGATTACATTTTCATCCAGTCTACTGTAGTCCTCAGATCCCTTTCAGCTAGACCTCGAAGCGCACCTTTCTGGAGTCAGTTCCCTAGGTCTCTCTGGAAGCCTTATTAACCTGGCCACACAGACACCTGCCTACCTCAGTTGTTTTCTATCTCACCAAGCTGGGAAATGGCCAGACATATATGGGATGCCTAGAAAATGTAATCCCTTTGCTCTCCAAAATGCTACCGATTAAGAGAAATTGCTTTAGGAGTCTTACTTGAAAACTATGTTCAGTAACATAGTTTTATATAACTACATTTTATACACATTTATACAAGAAAAGAGTTTCAGGAACAAGCTGAATTTTTGAGCTTAATTTTAATCACACCATAGCAAATAGAAACATATTGACAAACTTTTATAAGAAAACATTGACCCCGAATACAGTATTATATATTCGTATGTTGTCATTTTCCTGCACTTGTATTTTTAATGCATTTGTTTTAAAGGAAAAGAGTCTACTCTCTTGAGGAAGGATAGAGCTTTATTTAATATTAAGATTTTAATTTAGGGAGTTGCAAAGACTATTTTGTTTGTGAAAGAATGACAAGGGTGGCTGGTAGTTTTTACTTGTTTATGATGATGCTATTTTGTGAAAACATTAAAAATAACAACTCTGTATCACACTATCTTTCTATTTCTTTAATTTGTCATTTGCACACATGGCAAAGTGTGCATATTCTGGTAGACAGACTCCAAATGACTTGTTCAGTGTTCTGAGTGTTTCTTTCTTCTCTTCATTTTTCCTCCCATGGTCCATCAGGGCAGACCTAAAGCACTCCTCTGTATTTATTAGAGTAACTTTGGGGGTCCAAGGGTCTGGACGTCATATCTGATGGTGTTTAGCTGCTCTGGTTTCAGGTGGCTAGGAGATCCAGGGAGCATTTTGTAACCATGAAGTCATTTCACAGTTCTTTTATAATCCCCCAGTTCCACTTGTTTTCTCTGTCTTTTCTATACTATCTTTCAATGCTTTTCTTTCTCCTTTTCCTTTAGAAGCTCCAGAATATTAGGAAGCAGTTCTCATTGTTTTCATAATGCTGGATTCCTATCTAGATTTTATTTTTTTTAGTTGAGTCACTACTGGATTCCAGGAGTCAAAGGTTATTACTGTAAGCAATACTTATAACTGACGTTTTCATTTCCATTTTGAACAATTCTATTAATGTAAAGTGATTTTTGTATTCAAGTTCAAAGTTATCAAAATACAACATTGCTATAGCTTACGAAAACTTACTCAATTTCATATTTACTCGACAAGTTATCAGATCCATTGTCAGATCATTACTGAGCTTTTGATCTTTAGTTCAAAATCTCCCTGATTTGGGATGTCTTGTGCTAAGGACAAGACCATAATAAAGACTCAGAGATTTGAGGTTCTGTATGTAAGATTCTGGCCTTGAATTGTGCCTTTTGCTTTCAGCAACATCTATATGTAGTTGGGCTGCTGTGTTTTACACCAGTGGAAGCTACTGGGTGGTCTGGCAAAGGATACTTAGGCAAAGCTCCTGTGAAAATCTAGTCTGAGATTCATGAAGGCATGGGAAACTGAGACCAAGGTTCATAAGAAAGAGACAATGTCACAACATGATTATAAAACATAGGCAAAAAGAGTATTTTTATCCACAGAAGCCACTTGAAAATCCAACAGCACCTAGTGTTCAAACCCCAGATGTAAAGAGAAAACCCATTCTTTCAATTAGGGAACCCAAATCCCTGGATCCCACTGTTGTCTGCCCAATTGTATTTGGCAGCTCTTCACTTTGGAAACTGAGGAAGTTGTGTTCAGTACATTACGCAAGGCTTTTACAAAATTAACACACAGCATGCTATCAACTCACATATACAGTTTATCCATTTGATCTATTTATAATACAGAATTACAAATTCTATTCCTCTAATAGATAAATTAAAATATGATTTCCTTTTGCGGGGCAATAATTACCACTCAGGCAAAATGAGTGGTCGCTTGTCAAGAGATATAGTTTATTTTCTAGTATTTAAGAAAATTATCATATCTTTTCTTTTCATGTCAGTGGTAAATTTCTGAGGATTCTCCAGGGTAAATAATGCCAGACAGAACAGAGATTAGACATACATGTGTAACGTTGCTGTATACTTACATCATTCCTCTCTGATTTTAAGAGACTCTGAGATATTAAGTAGCCAATGAAAAAGACATAGCTTTATCTTTTTGAAACAACAGTTACCAGTGGATCCCCATTCTGACATAAGTATTAGCAACAAATATAGCACCTCATTCATTACAGTAGTTTCAGTCCTTTAAGTGAGATACATTATCAAGTACAAAGATGAGATCTGAGCCGCTGTAAGACCACATACTTTATGTTTTCCAAAATTTAAAGTACGAATGCCTTTTGATACTGGACATGTTTACTTTAAAAATAAAGCGGGTTTTAAAAAATGAGTTCCTGAACTAGATGATCTCTAATCATCTTCCCAGGCCTCCAATTTTATGTAGCAATACAGATTTTTATGTGTCTCTGATATAAAAAGTATCTTCTTAAGACTATGACTGTTTTTAAAGGTATGTGATGGCCCCTGAGAGGTGATAGCCAGTTTTTAAAATAAACTGCTTAGCGACCGAAATTTGCATTTTGTTGGTAAATTTGCACAGAAGACAATATCACTCTTTATAATATGTCATAATTCCCATTTCTAATCAATTCACAGCTCATTACAAAATGTAACTTAAAGTCATTTCTATGCGGTGCCAGAATCGCGGGGATACTATTGTGTAGCACGACACTACTAACCTCTCGGCCAGACTTTGGAAATCGATGTTCATTTCACACCCACCCCTCCTCCCCCAGTGCTGCTCAACAAATACCAACGCAGGGAGAGATGACCCCTTTTAATTCCTTAATATAGGCCACAGTTCCCTTTGATTTATAGAAGACTGGTAGTCTATTTGTAAGATATGTATCGGCAAGATGCAGTTTATGAGAAACTTGGCTTTTGGGACACATTAATTCTAACTGCAGATGCAACTTTCATGTTTTATAATATAACCCTGACAGCTGTAATTTCAGATTAAAGATTTTTCATTCCCATTCCCATCCTGCTTGCTCTGCACGGTCCTTATATTACCTTATTGTCAATAGCAAGTGTTCACCCTATTGGGAGTCATTTAATAACCAGCTGCCATTTAAAGTGTGGACAGAACATTTGTCTCAGCTAGGCCACGGCAAGTCGAGTTCCTCAGCATTACGGAGTTGGGACCTCTTCAAGAAAAACAACAGCTGGCCTCACTATTGTCCTGACTTTCCCCTTTTTTGTGGTGGCTAGTTAAAATAAACATGGGCACTCTCGGTGAATTTTCTGAATGCATTTGTGAGTTTGTTATTTTAGTAACCAAGTCATCCCCCTCTGTCAGCCCCTCACCCCCAACCCCTTATCCCACTGTGACCCCCATCTACTTCATTGCTAAAGATTTCATTCTTTTCTGAGCTCTCTACGTGTATTTTTCTCTTAAAGTCACTTATATTGGTTTCTCAGAATTGAACAACCTACCATTTGTGGATATCACAAAACATCTGCTTCTGGGGAGGCTAACATATTGGTTTTTACAGGTCACTTTATATCTGCAAATGATCAGATTGTAACTGAAAATACTATTAATTATCATAATAGGATGACCTTCCATAAATAGAAATATAAATCTTGGTTTGTCAGTAAAATCTTGGAGGTCAGCATTTGATATATGAAAATGCATTCATGATTGGTAATGTTTTTATTTAGCATCTCCCTTTAAATTTCCTTAACTTGACAGCTGGGGATTAGCTTCTACAATAGGCAGTGGTAAAAGGAAATAAAAATGAAAAGTAAAGGAAGGCTTAAAAAAATATGGACTCTTTCATGGCTAATTAAACCAGAATACAAATCAATCATTGGAAATAAGTGATGAATTTATTATGCTTGTAAGTTCACTATACCCTGTAGTGTTTACTATACACTGAAATTACAATTCCCATCAGCTTATAGGGTAATCGTTTACCTTAAGCTTTACCTTTATCTGTCATATTGATCTGAGACTCGCAGGCAAGGAATTGAAGGTTGGTGGTCCAAGTAAGGTAGGGAGTTAAAATGTCTCAGCTAAGAAACGCAGGAACCTCTGCCTAGTAGACTAAGACTTTATTTTTTTCTTATATCATTTTGAATGCTAAGAAAGGACCTCAGTCCTAAATCCACAGGCTAATTCAATCCGATAACTGGTAGGGATAGAAGTGGGAAAGGGGAGGACGGCCCCTGGCAGAGCCATATCATCTAGAGATAATGCCATTCTCACCTGCTGCTCCGAGTTGGGTTTTGGACTATATTTATCAATAGATATTGGGAAAATATTGCAATGTTAGATTCATGCCCCAATTTTCAAACATTAAATTAAGACTAGAGTACTTCCCCCCCAAGTCCTGTTTTATTTTTCCTGTTTACTTTCTGATATTTGATTTCACAGTCAGCCAACTTCTACATGTAATTTGCTCTCTGTGTAGACGATAATAATAAACTTTTTCCTTGAGAGATGTATTTTCCACAAAATATTGGATATTTTCTGTTTATAAACATCAGGAGCGTGTCATGAAGATCATTTAGATCTCTGAATTAGCTCTTGATTTTTGTACTGAGAGATAGCACACAATATTCCCCCCCCAAATATGTCAAATTTACAAGTAATTCTCTGGAAATATGTGAATGTATAAAAATTTTCTAAGATGAGGATAAGTCCCCTTTCATAACCAGAAGATGAGATATAAGGATATGACTGACTAAAGTTTAATGAATGGCAATAAAGCTCAAAATGTGATTACCTCTGCTTCATAAAAGAGAATTGCTGACCTTTTTAATTTACCCTCTTGCCAATGTGGGATTCGTAGACTGGCTCCCACAAGTAAATATTACTCCTTCTCTGGGGATAGTGCCATAACTAAGCTGTTGAACTCTCAACCCTATGAGGCACTCAGCTCTTTCCGATCTGGCTTGGTGACCTTGCCCGTAGGGTTGCCAGGGCTCCTCTTGGCCATCTAAAACACCTCATATATTAGCAATTTCCAGAGTAAAAGAGCATCATCTAAAACTTGGCCCAGCTCTCCCGTGTGTCAACCTCTGAGAGCAGCAGTAAAGAATTAGGCCAGCTGCATCCAGGAGAAGAGCCCCTGGCCTCAAACATCTGCATTTCAAGTCCAGCTCTAGATGAACAATAAATCGAGATCTCTGCCTTAAACTGGAAAAAAAGGTCGCATGACTAATCATGCCCACAAGACCTCTGGCGTTAGAGTGTAGAAAAAAATTAAAGCATCTTCATTTTCTGCCTCTGCATTTTAGTGCTTACCTGGAGATGATTAAATATGATTGGAGAAAGCTGTTGTTTAAAGAAAGGCTACAGATACTTGCTTTCAGTTTTTCTTGTCTTATTGAAAAGGGAAAAGTAAAACAAGTTACTATTTAAAAATATAAAGGAAAGAGGGTGCAGCACATTTTTTATAGGGTGCCTATAAAAAAGCAGATCTGTAACTTCTAAATGAAATAAAAAATTCAGAAGATCCAGGCCTCCCATGTGCTGGCTGTCTTGCTATTTACTATAAACAAAGTGTGGAGACCTCTGGAGGCTAATGGGGCTGTGGCTTGGTGTTTACTCATCCCAGCAGGATCTGGTTTCTGATAATCCAGGACTCCTGTGTATTGATGAGTGTAGACTGGTGGCAAATCAGTAGAGCCCACTTAAAGGTAGGGGAGAGGGGCTTGTAAGCTCTTTGTGGCTAGGTTGAGCTAAAATACTTTGTTTATTTAGAATTCCTCTCAAGTCCTCTAGGACCCTAGCAAGGGTTGCAGAAGTCAAATTCCCCCATGTCCTGTGTATCTTTGTAGACGTGTCTGGTTGGTGAAAGGCTAAATAAGAAACCTGAAAAATTCTTTAAAGGAGCCCAAGACATTTTATCTGCTATTTATTGTTTCCTTTTATACTGTGACATTTTAGTAGAGTATCATTTAAATATAAGCCATTTCAAACAAGGAAAATTATTAACATTTGCTCTAATAGTAAATGTTTCAGGGAAAGACCCAAATGTAATACACATTTTAATGGCATTTTATTTAATAATTTTCTTTGCCTTCATGGACCTTTTAGGTTTAAGACTTAAAAGCAGATACCAAGATGATTTTGACAAATTTCTTTATAGCAACTGGAACTTAGTTATAAGTAACCTCCCATGAGAAGTTTATCCCTCTGTGGTGGTTGTTCTGGATAAGAAACGTAGCTCCTGGATGCTTAGCCCAATGAAGAGTCCAACCTTTTGTGGTCTGCCAACCACTGATGATGTGATTTCTGTCTTAGAACCATGGAGGTAGTGTGTGCAACAATGGCTTTGTATAAACTCAAGGACACTACACTTAAACCATAGTGAGTAATAATATCTCAAAACTGTTTAATCTTGTCAGAATCATTTCTTTTCTTCCTCAAACTGAATTACTATGATTCTGCTTTTCCACCAAAAGAAATAAGATGCCACTTTCCATTTATTAAATTAGGCTTTGCTGAGGATCACATTTTGGTTGAAATGCAAAATTTGAAAACACATTGATTTGTTATAATTTCAGCAGCTTCAATGCATACATTTAAAGCTTGCTGTAGCTTAGAGAAAGATGTCTGACACTGTTTATTATTTTGTTATTGTATCTGTTTCATTCATCATTAAGATTCTTGACGAAGTTCACCCTATTATCTGCCTTTCTGAATCTCTTTTTAAAAAAAATTATAGCTTAATAGACGGCATATTTTTAAGAGTCTGAGAACAAAACAGTTCTCTCAATCTGTTTCTAATTCTTCACCCCAGAATGACTTTTTATGACTATCAAATACATGTATCACCATTTCTTTTTAGTCAATATTAGTTTTTTTTTACATTGATAGAAGTGGACAAAAGGTAAACCAACCAGTAATTTAAAAAATTAATTCACTAGTAGT
Source organism: Perodicticus potto (assembly GCA_963574655.1). Taxonomy (NCBI): domain Eukaryota; kingdom Metazoa; phylum Chordata; class Mammalia; order Primates; family Lorisidae; genus Perodicticus; species Perodicticus potto. The sequence continues at coordinate 10,208 of CAUYRH010106075.1, read as the reverse complement.
GTAAAAAATATTCACCTAATATGTGGAAGATATTGTGCAAAGTCTAAAAAATACCCCGAATTCTTTCAAGGGAATTGTAATCACATGAGCTCACATGGCACATAGGAAACAGTCAAACACAAGTGTGTGTTGACTTATGCAGTTGAGATGATGAGCAAGAGAAAAATTCAGTGATAAGCATGGGCTAAAGAAGAAATTGTTTGCAAGAAGGAGAGCTGGAAACAAGCCTTTAAGAAAGGCCCGAATTAAAGAAGAGAGGAAGGGCAAAGCATAAGTCACAGATGGCATGTGATCAGAAGGCAGCAAGGGAACTAGCCTAAAGAAATGAGCTTCAAGCACACGGGGGTGGGGGGATGGGGGGTCGGGGGGGCGGGACAGGAAGACCTGAGAAAGGGAAGGAGGGAGGGTGTGTGTGTGGGGGGGGGGTGAAGGGATAGGGTTCACCTTTTGGGGGTGGGACACAAATATGAGGGTCCTTATCTAACAAAAGCAATCAATGTAACCTGTTTCTGTGTACCCTCAATGAATCCCCAACAATAAAAACAACAAACAAACAATATTTGGATAGCTAGAAAGACTGAAATCCAGAAATAGAATTTTCGTTTCATGAGGTGGGCAAGAGGAATCCATTGGTGACTTTGGGCAGAGAAGTAACATTTTAGAATATATGCAAAATACAGTAAAATTTAGGGCCAGTGAATAAGAGTAACTTAAACAAAGATAGACAATAAAGACTGAGAAAAAAAGTAACTGGGGTAATATTAATTTTCCATTTAAAAATGAGTTTTAATTATATTGCTGAATATTCACATTAAAGAGCTATCATTTATGTTTTATGCTTTGATACCTTAATTTCTTGAAAATTAAGATATTTCTAGTAAAATTTCTAGTAATAATCCAAAACTACATTAACAAAATTTAAAAAGTTTTATACTTATGTTACAATAATGGCATGAGTATACAGAAGAACTTTTGAAAAAATATTGAACCAACATAAAGAAGAAAATTAAAATCATACAAAATTTTACTTTACTTTGGTATTATTAATACTGGAATTTCATCTTCAGTAGATTCTTGATCTCTGTGATTTGAAGAATGAATCCATGGACCACAGATCAATGGTAAGACAGGATTTATTTTACAGAAAAGAACACAAAAACACCAAAGCTCCTGGCAGAGAGAATCAACCCAGGTTGAGGGGAGAAAAAGCTCTCTCTCTCTGGGCTCTTCTTTCAGGGGTGTGTCTATATATATATACACACACATACATATATTCCTCTGTAGTTACATTTGGTGGGGACTCTGTAGTTATATTTAGCCTGCATGGGTCCTTGGTAGTTACAGTTGGTGGGGACCCTGTAACAAATGAATGGACACAATCCCTTTGGTTCCCAGGCCTAGGAAAGCTACATGAAATTGACCAGGCCTGAGAAATGGGTGTTCTCTGTTGAGCTGCAAGTGCAAGGGGAGGGAAACATTCCCAGCAGTTGTCTGGCCCCTCTGGCTATGGGAGCCTCCTGCACCCCTCCATCCTCTGCCCCCACTTGCCAGCCTGCTGGTTACTCTGCCGGCTGGTAGCACCAACACCAGCCAGGGCTCAACCCAGGTGGCTGGGAGCCCCCCCCCATGTCCTATATCATTATTTCCATTAATGTTACAGCATACAGTTTTAAAGTTACTTCTGTACTCATTTTTGCAGTTAAAAAATATATGTAGCGTTTTATAGTATCTTTATTTTGTAATCTTTTTAAACTTGATTATAAAATAACATTTAAATAGTTTTTGTGGTAACAAATAATGGTTATATTGTACTGCCGGGTAGGATAGATCATATGTACTCCCCTAGTGTCCTATTATTACACATTAGGTACTTCCCAAGTTTTCTATGATAAAAATGGTTATATAAACATCCTTGCAGTGAGGTCTTTTTGTGTATGCAAAGTAATTAGTCAACATTGGGGGCTTAAAAATGCACACACCATAATTTAGGTATTTTTTTTTTAAGCCAGCTGAGAGTGTTCCAGCCACATAAAATATGCACTGCTAAGTGTCACATAAGATGAGAAGTAACACACTTTAAAGCCTTTACTGTTATTTAGTATTGATATGGGAATTTTGTGTTCAGTAGGTTCTTAGTTTTGGTGATTTGCAGAATGAATCACGGACCACAGATCAGCGGCAAGACAGGATTTGTTTTACAGAAAAGAATACAAAATACCAAAGCTTCTGGCAGAGAGAAACAACCCAAGCCCTTTGTCCAGGTATGTGTGTGTGTGTGTGTGTATGATATATGATTGCATTGCATTGGTAGCGAATGAATGGATACAGGTCTTTCTGCTGGGGTAAGATGAATGAGTGCATTAAAGAATGAATACAGTCCCTTCCACCAGGGCAAGGTGAATGAATGCATTAATGAATGGAAATGCATTAATGAATGGATACAGTCCCTTTCATTCCCAGGCCTAGGAAACTTACATGGAATTGACCAGGCCTAGGAAATGGCGGTGGGGGGGGTGTTCCCTGTTCTGCCACAAGTGTAAGGGGAGGGAGCCAAGAAGGCCCTGGTGTCTCCCCAGCATTTTTCTGGCCCCTCTGGCTACTGGGGCCTCCTGCTACCGGCTCCATTCTCAAACCCGCTGGTTCCTCTGCGGGCTGTGACAGCAGGTCCCCCTTCAGTGCGTTGAGCTGGCTGGGGTGCACCCAGTCCTGTATCGGAATAAGATAGGATGTATAAGACAGAGCATGCCCAATTTCTGTTCTGAAAATGGAGAATTTTGATTTTAGAAAAAAAAAAATTAGAAATGATGTGGGAGAGTAGTTTGGGGCCTACTCTTAAATAGTGGTAGTGTGAAATACAGACTAAAGAGGTCATATCTGATATTTTAATACTTATCTTTGATATATTTAGCATGGTTTTAGGTATGCACTACAGTGATGGAGGTTAGCAGGTTGGAGAGAGTAGAAGAATGTTTCTATCTAGGGAGGTGAAAGGGAAGGTTGCTGCATGTTCTAGGTCCCAGCATGCAGAGTGGCTGATCATGTAGTCATGGAGAGATCCAAACGGGCAGGATAGAGGGCGCAGAGAGACATTGCGCTTAGCTCATGCGATTGCCCAGGGAGCACGCCAGAGTCCTCACTAATGGTACTGTCTACTCGGCACTGGACTTATTCCGGTCTTTACTCTTCCACGTGATTGCCTCTGAGAAATTGTCATTTTCGTGAAGTTTCTAGGTAAGCATTTTTTTCCTCTTCCTTAAGGGTAAAATAAAAATGCCCTTATATTAAGATAAGCTCAAGCCCTCAAAAAAGATTCTTTTTAGAATTGTAGCCCTCAATTTTTTTCATCTGGTGGGACTGGAGCCAAAACAAAATTACGAAGGCAAAGGCGGAGGTCGAGAGGGAGTGGGAACTCCTGAATTTACAATGGATGGTAAGGGAAGAATCAAGACCTGCTCTGGAACTCAGAATAGGAAAAAAACAGGAGGCAGATCCTGTTTGTAAGATGTATGAAACATCTCAAACTAAGTAGAAAAGTTGACTGAAGAAAAAAAAAAACAGGAACGAAGTATCAAAGAGCAAACTGGGGTATTAACGAAGTTTGAACATAGTTCATTTTTATATTATTTGCATGCCTTTGCTTCGCATATTATTTTAATAAAAAGATTCATTCCACAGCTATTGAAGTCAGAATCTCTTCTGACAACACACACACACACACAGTGGCCATGAAGTTGGCCTTCAGCAGATTGTTGGTCTTGGTGATTCAAAGAACGAATCCACAGACCACAGATCAATGGTAAGACAGTATTTATTTACTAAAAGACCACAAAAACACCCAAGCTCCTGGTAGAGAGAACCCAAGTGGGGAAAAAAGCTCTCTCTCTGGGCTCTTTGCCCAGGGGTATATATCCCTTCCACTGGGGCAAGGTGAATGAAATTATTAATGAATGCACACAATCCATTCATGGAATTGAGGCCTAGGAAACTTACATGAAATTGACATAGGCATAGGAAATGGAGTTCCCTGTTCAGTCAGAATTTCAAGGGGAAGGAGACACCAAAAGGCTGGTGTCTCCCTAGCAGTTGTCTGGCCCCTCTGGCTACTAGAGCTTCCAGGTGATGGGGCGAGGACTTTGTCTACCTCCAGCCCACTGGTTCCTCTGCCGACGCTGCGGCACCAACAGGAGGCTGCAGGTTCTCCAGCTCAGCGGAGCTGAGCTGGCTGGGGCACCATCTGTCCAGTATCACTATCATAATGGCATATTAAAACTTTATTGTAGGCTTATCAGGGCTTTTTAATAATTATAATAGCATGTCTATGATATTATCATCGTATTTACCTTTAATAATGAAGAAATTTGAAATACATGAGTCATTTGTAAACATAAATAGATGTACTTTGAAAGTTATATGATGCATTTTGTTCTTGGAAACAATGGTTTACCAAGACTTAAATAAATGAAGCAGTGAAGTAGTCAGACTGTCTCTCCCTGCCTCCTCTCAGCTGAGTTTCCTTTCCTGTGGAAGATTTCTCTCTCTCTTGTAGAAAATTTGGCTGTAAAAGACGTGTATGCAAATGTCCACAGGTGTTGAGCCTATAGCCTGATGTCAGGTATGCAAATGCACAGCACAGAAGCTTAGTAAATTGCATACATACATGCATCTGCAAATAATTGCCCATGGTAACTGAAATTGAACTAGCAGTTTTTTTTTTTAAGACCATGTGTCTATGTTGCTCTTAACTTACTCCAGACTAAAGTAGTTTCTAAGTTGCATTCACAATTTCTAAAGGTCACCTTTCATGTAACTCAGACCCTGAAAAACATAGATAACACAAAATGTCTATAAAATAACATTTTGGTTTATGGTTTAAGCTTAGTATGAAGAAAAAGACTGAAAAAGAATGCTTGCATCTTCTGGAAAATAAGTCTTTAATACATTATTCATTTTATGGTTCAACTGTTCCTGAGTCAACTTTACATGATAAAGTTCTTTTAGAATTTAACTGTAGCAAACAAAAACAAAGTATGCCTTAAAAAGATTGATAGTTATACTTTGTTTTATTGAGCAAAGATAATTAAATATTTCATTTTTACTAGTCTGTGGCCAGGTCTAACAATAAGCTCAGTGTAGTGTTCCGTGATATTTTTTAAAATTTCATTTTAATCTGTCAATACCAAACGATACAGCTACATCAACTGGGTAACAAGTCCATTAGGAAGAGTGATAGTAACATCCTATCATGGGAACTTCAGTCCTCATATTTCTATCCAAGAATTCATTCCATCCAAATTAGTAAAGGTGACATGTTCATTGCTCTAATGCTGACTTCCCGTATTGCTTTTTCAGTTCAGTTGTACATTTTTCGTTCTTTCTTAACTAGTGTCCTTCATTCTCGTCTTGTTTCCTTTAAAGCCATCCAAAATATTACTAGCAGTTTTCTCTATAATGAAAATCTTAGCATCGCACACTTGCTTTTGAGCCATAAATGACTCCCCAAGGGTGTTCCATAAAATAAAGGGTTGTCAGATGATTTGTGGCTGTTACATGGAAAAGCATTCTCTATTCAAATACACACTGGAAAGTTTTTTGGAGTTAAATGGATTTCTTCTTGGGTTCATAGAAACTGTTGAGAGAACTGTAGAAAAATATACGTAATTTCCCAGACACATGAATCCATGCTATCATTTTTTCTGGCGGTCTTGGGTCACAAATGCGTAACGAGCCACACTGTGAGAGACAGGTACCTGCAATGAGAATTTCCCAGTCCCTCTTCTGATAAGCGATATGCTCCCCAGTCTCGTCCCAGTCCGTCTTGGCAGCCCCGTCTTGGCCGGGATAGGTGCTCTAGTCAGGCCCGAGTCCTTGCTGTTCCTGGGCAGCCCCCCTACCCCGCCGTGTTTTAGCCTCTCAGTGTGAGTTTATGCTGTTTCTTTTGCTTATAAACACACATTGCTCCCTTTCTCCATGAATAATTCATAGTCATTCTTCAAGATCCAGTTCAGCTTTCTTCACCTCTATGAAAAATGTTCTCGTCTGTGTTTTCTGAGGCAGAGCTATTCCTTTCACTCTTCATGGTGCCATGGAGTATTTTCTCGCGCTTCCATTACTGGAATTATCCCTGCAGGCTATTATTCCGTTCCTCACACACATCTTTTAGCTTTAAAAGGAAACATTTATGATTTAAGCTTCCGATAAAATTCAAGGTGAACACGGTAGTCAGTGTCCATAGATGTCCTCTCCTCCCTGAATCACCTCGATGAGATGGCACGTCCCTGGGAGTCCTTTGTCCTCTCTGTGAACCAGTCCAGCCCTGGCACTTCCTTGTGATGCCTAGACTTTTGTGGATTGACACTACCTGAATTCCCAGGCTAGTCATGAAAGGCCATTTTTCAAATGGATCTCATGGAATGCCCATTATGGGAAGCTCAGCACCATGTAGGAAGCTGTGAGACAGCTGTGCTAGGAGGAAGCCCAGGCTAGTTATGGAGAAAGAGAGGGGAGAGACAGAGAGAGAGAGAGAGAGAGAGAGAGACTGGCCAGCCAGCAGTCTGATGTTCGAGACATTCCAGATAAAGTACCAGACATGTGAGAAATTTATATCTTCAGCTCGAACACTATCTGACTGTCACTGCAAACTCAGGTGACAGCTGTCCAGCTGAGTCCAGTCAACTGGGCAGTGAGCTGATGCGTGCGCACCACACACACCACACACACACACACACACACACACGCATTTGCTTCAGAAGCATTTGCAGGAGGAACCTTAAGGGGACTCTTAGAAAGTCTGTGTTAAAAACGTCAACTGATTTCATGAGTCACAAAAAGAAAAAGGAACATTAAGGACAAAAGAAAAGAAAAAACCTGTTCAGTTTTCAAGTCAAATCTAGAGGAGGCATTTCTGAGACAGTACTTACAAGATTCGAACATAAAATTTTCTCGTGTCCATTTCGTAAAAGACTCTCAGAAGAAGAAATACCACAGGTAAGGACACAAATTAGGGTAGTGCCAGAAAACATCAGGATTCTTTGTAAAGACTTTAAAACTATTTGCAGTGTGTTTGTAGACTCTCTCAGAGAGAAGGTAAGTTGACAAGCTTTTTCTTTTTTTTTTAGTTTAAGTAAAGGGCCAGATAGCCAATATTTTAGGTTTTGCAGGCTATGCAAGATCTCTGTCATATACTCTTTGTTCATTATGGAACAAAACACATAAAATATGACTTGTCGTTCATGACATTTAGCACATTCACAGCGTTGAGTCACTGTGTTACTGTCATCACTATCTAGTTATAGAGTATTTTCATCACCCTCCCAAAAAACAACCCCATATTCTGTAAGCAGTTCCTCTATTCCCTGCCCCTCTCTCTCCCCAGTACCACTAATCTGCTTTCTGACTCTGTAGGTTTTTCTTTTCTGCGTATTTTATATAAATGGAATCGTACAATATGGAGCCTTTCTGTGCCTGCTTTCTTTCACTTACCATCCCCAGAATAGCATGTGTTAGTGTTTCTTTTTATTGCTGAATGAAACGCACATTTGCCACTGCATGGCTATGCAACATTTTATTTACTCATTCCTCAGTTCACACACATTTGGTTCTTTCTATCTTTTGGCTATTATGAATAATGCTGATATCAGCATTCATGTACAAAATTTTTTATTTGAACTCCTGTTTTTAATTCTTTCAGGTACATACTCAGGAGTGAAATTGCTGAAGCATGCAACAATTCTGTTTAATTTACTGAGAAACTGATAAATTGCTTTCCACAGTGGCTGAACATTTCATATATTCTTCCCATTAATGGATGAGTTACCTAATTACTTCATGTCCTTGACAACACTTGTTATTTTGTTATTTTTAAAAATAATATAGCTATCCCAAATGGTGTAGAAGGACATTTCACTGTGGTTTTAATTTACATTTTCTTAATTCCCTAATGATGTCATGCTTGTTGGCCATTTGTATATCTTCTTTAGTAAACTGTCTGTTCAAATCCTTGGTCCATGGGCAGTGCCTATGGCTCAAAGGAGTAGGGCACTGGCCCCATATGCCAGAGGTGGTGGGTTCAAACCCAGCCCCATCCAAAAAAAACTGCAAAAAAAAAAAAAAAAAAAAAAACAAATCCTTGGTCCTGTTCTAAACTAGGTTGTTTGTGTTCTGTCATCTAATTGTAAGTGTTTTTAAGGTATTTTGGATATTAAATACTTATTAGATATAAATGATTTGCAAATATTTTTTACCCGTACTGTAGGTTTTCTTTTTACTCTTTTAATAGTACCTTTTTGGTTGAATGGGACAAATTATATCTGTATTTTCAATATCTTCTTCCTGAAAGTCAACATTTTCTTTAATTACGAATGTAGGCAACAAACCACAGTAGTATTCACAGTATCTGTGACCTTGTCACCACTAGAAACCAAAAGTATTTTCATATCATTTTATATGAAATAATAATTTATGTTTATCACTATTTTGAAACTAAAGTGCTTCCTGGACACAACACCCGAACTTGCTAATATTAAAAAAGAGTAATCATATTACAAATTTACCTTTTTAATATTGTGATACTTATATTTTAATTTACTTTTCTGGCATGCTCCTATGTATTTTTTTTAGTTGATGACTTTTAAAATTTTATTGTTATAATTGAAAAATGATAACTGTACATATTTATAGTGTTTGTAATGATTGATTCCTATAATATGGAGTGATTAGATAATAGCAATTCGCGTATTTATCATCTCAAACATTTATTATTATTTGTGTTAGGAATGTTCAATGCCTTCCTTCTAGTTACTTGAAACCATATATTATATAGTAGAGCCTCTGTAGTTGACCTTTTCCCTACATTGACCACCTCCTTATGTTGACCTAATTTTCATAGACAGAACATGCACCATCAGTCCAGTGGGCCTACTTCCTTATGTTGACCTCCTGTGTATGTTGACCAGTTTGTTACAGTCCCTCTGTGGTCAAACACACAGGTTCCCCCTGTATTATTTTTAACTATAGTCATCCTATAGTGGTAGAAAACACTAGAATTTATTCTTCCTATCTAGTTGTAATTTTGTATCTTTTAACAAATCTATTTTATCCCTCCCTTCCTCCATCCTTCCTTAGCTTCTAGTATCCTCTGTTCTACCTTTTACTTTTATGATACGAACTTAGTTTTGATTCCACATATGAATGAGAACATGTGACATTTGACTTTCTGTTCCTGGCTTATTTCACTTAATGTGTCTTTTAATGTACCAAAGTTTTAAATTTTGATGAAGTATAATTTATCTGCTTTTTCTTACGTTGCTTGTCATTTTGGTGTTACAGCTAATAAACTATTGCCAAATACAAGATCTGAAGATTATTTCTATTTTTTCCCTAAGACTTGTATAATTATAGCTCTTACATTATGCCTTTGGTCAATTTTGAGTAAATTTTCATATATAGTACAAAATAGAAATCCAACTTCATTCTTTTGCATGTGGCTATCCATTTGCCTGAGCTATTTTTTTCCCATTGAATGGTGTTTGAGCCATTGGTAAAAATCAATTGACCATAGACATGTGGATTTATTTCTAATTTTCAGGTTGATTTCATTGATCCAAATCTCTATCCTTATGCCAGTACAGCAGCACTGTTTGGGTTACTGTTGGTTTATGGTAAATTTGAATTTGAGAAGTTGTTCTTTTCAAAATTGCTGTGCGTATTTGGGATCATCAACAATTCCATATGAATTTCAAGAAAGATCTTCCCAATTTTTCCAAAAAGGCTGTTGGGAGTTTGATTGGTATTGTATTGACTCTGTAGTTCATTTGTATAATATTGTCATCTTAACAATTATCACTTTTCTAATCCATGAACATAAGATGCTGTTCCTTTTATTTAGGGCTTCTTTAATTTCTTTCAGCAATATTTTGTAGTTTTTGCTGTACTATTTGTGTTTTGTAATCCTTTAAAAATGTAAAAACTATTCTTAACTGGTATGCCTAACAAAAACAGATTGTGGGTTAGATTTGGTTGAGGGGCATAGCTTGCCAAAACTTGTGATAACCAAAACGCTTCTAAGATTCTTTTTTTTTTTTTTTTTAATTATTTTTTATTAAGTCATAACTGTGTACAATGATTCAGGCTTGGAGTACAGTGTGCGGGCTTCCCATACAATCGGAGATATTTTTATCCACCTGATTAATGTAACATTCATGATATTTTCT
>CAUYRH010106070.1:0-12352 GCA_963574655.1 Perodicticus potto | reverse complement strand
ACCTGTCAGTAGCTTGGATCAACAAGCTGGTATTTATAACTTCATAACTGGAAAAGGGTCATCTTATTTAATTTCAGGAATCAGCACCACTAAGACAGAATGATCTCCTCATGTATATTCTCCAATAAAAGACTTTTCTCTTCTCAGTTTCTATCTCTAAAATGGCAGCTTTGGTAACTTACAAGCTGGCTTAGTTCTTTGTGGGGAATAGCAATAAGCTCAGGCAAGGAACACCTTGGCTTATAGATTTCAGGCATTCACAGCTTTTAAACAGTCTCTCACAGTCCCCATTTATGGTGCCAATGACATTTTTTTGAAAATGTAAAATATGGACATAGAAGCAAATTATTAGTTGTCTGTTTTTTTACATTATTTCACCATTTCCCCAATTAGGCCCCAAATTTTAACCAAAATGATCCTACTCATCTCCCTTCTTTCCCACCCCAAATAATACACCAGTAATAGCCAAAAACTACACACATGCTACACTGTAAAAATGCAGAATTAACGCTATTGGGAAGCAGGCTGTGGGTTGTGGAGATGCTCTTTGAAGTTCTACAGTTTTTGCTTTCCCAAACACTCAATAAAGTTTTGTCCTTTCTAGAAGGCCTTTTGCTTTTCCCAGCAAAGTGCAGAATGGGTTGCCTCGAAACACTTATTCCCTTTCCCCTCCACTGGGATGGGTGTGCAAACTATGCAGCTTGAATGGCTTTAAAGCACTTTGGGCTGTTGCAGGGCACAGAAACTATACTGGCTCTTCAAAGGACAGCTTCTCAAGCCTCCTCTATCAAGACAAGTAAAATTCCTTCCCTCCCCACTTGAAACCCACAGTCAGATGTGACAGGGGTTGGTACGTCAGGAAAGTTAATTCTTGTCATCTTTTTGTCATCATCCTCTGAAGGGTAGGAATGCCACGTCAGCCTTTCTTCATAGAAGGATATGACCTGTGGGCACTTGACATTGGCTTCCTTGGCAGGGACTAGGTCAGTTTCATCAGAGTTTTTCCATTTCATCAGGAACATGAGCTCTCCACTGGAGTCCGTGGCTCCAATAATCTGCTCTGGCTCCAAACCCTGGGCAAAGCCTTGTGGCTTTTCTGACTCTTCTTCCTTCTTCTTTGGTTTGCTTTCCTCTCCCTTATCTTCAGAATCAGAATCAGCTTTGCGCTTGCCTCCCTCTGATTTATCTGTCTCATGTGCTGCAGAAACTCAGCAATGAGTTCGGGGCAATCCCAGTTCTCTCCTGGCTCCCAGGTGTTGTCCGCATCTGAGAAACCCTTCCACTTTAGGAAGTCCTCCACTTTGCCCTTTACTGCTTGACGGTCAAGAACTTTTTCTACCACATATTCCTCTTCCTCCTCTTCTAGAATCTCCTCCACTTTCTTCTTGTTTTGTTTCTTCCCCATAATGCCAGCCAGCTTTCTGGTGTATTGGGTGATGCTGCTCAGAGCACCACCCAGAAACCAGAGAGGAATTGGTGCCGTGCTACTAGTGCGTAGGAGAGTGGCGCTCAGGAAAACAAGTCCGGTGGCCGTAGCAGAGCTCCTCAGTTATGCAGTGCACCGCAGGCCCCAGCCAACAGCCCTCTTCTTAGAGATGGGATCTTACTATGCTGCTCAAGCTGGTCTTGAATATGTTGGCCTCCCAAAGTGCTGGGCTGACACTGGTCTCTTTTTAATTCACGACCTTAAACTTTTGCTTTCACTCAAGTTTTTCTTTTTTTGCCATTTTTGGCCAGAGCCGGGTTTGAACCCACCACCTTCAGCATATGGGGCCGGTGCCCTACTCCCTGAGCCACAGGCACTGCCCAAGTTTTTATTTTTTTGAGACAGAGTCTCAAGCTGTCACCCTGGGTAGAGTGCCTTGGTATCATAGCTCATGGTCACCTTTAACTCCTGGGCTCAAGCAATCCTCTTGCCTCAGTTTTTCTATTTTTTTTGTAGAGACAGGGTCTTCCTTTTTGCTAAGGCTGGTCTTGAACTGGTGAGCTCAAGCAATCTACCCGCCTCAGACTCCCAGTGTTCTAGGATTACAGGAGTGAGTCACCGTGCCTGGCCCTTTTTTTTTTTTTTTTGCATTTTTCAGCTGGGGCCGGGTTTGAACCCACCACCTCTGGTATATGGGGCCGGCGACCTACTCCCTTGAGCCACAGGAGCCGGAGCCGCCCTTTTTTTTTTTAATTTTTTGAGACAGAGTCCTACTTGGTCAACCCTCCATAGAATGCCGTGGTATCTTAGCTCACAGCAACTTCAAATTCTTAGGCTCAAGCAATTCTCTTGACTCAGCCTCCCAAGAAGCTGGGACTATAGGCGCCTGCCACAATGCCTGCCTATTTTTTTTGTTGCAGTTGTTACTGTTGTTTAGTTGGCTTAGGCCAGGTTCGAACCAGCCAGCCTGGGTGTATGTGGCCAGCACCCTATCCACTGAGCTATGGGTGCTGCCATCACTCAGTTTTTATTTCTCAAGTTCTCCACAAAATACTGTCTATCAAGTTAAATGTTCATCTATTAAATACAAACAAAAGCAATCTATAGGCAGCGCCAGTAGCTTAGTGGGCAGGGTGTTGGCCACATACACAAAGGCTGGCAGGTTCAAGCCTGGCCCGGGCCAGCTGAAACAAAGATAACTGCAACAACAAAAAAATAGCTGGGTGTTGAGGTGGACACCTGTAGTCTCAGCTTCATGGCAGGCTGAGGCAAGAGAATTGCTTAAGCCTAAGAGTTTGAAGTTGCTGTGAGCTGTGATGCCATGGCTATCTAGCCAGGGCGACAGCTTGAGACTCTGTCTCCAAAAAAAAAAAGCAATTTACAAAAATGAGAAGTAGAAATGCAGCAAATGAAGGCTTTAAGAATTTAGTATCATTAATTATATCCATAGATATTTAAGAAGAAAATGGATATAATTAATCTTGAGTCTATGATACTAAATAGTATAGTATAGTATACTATAGCATACATAGTTTAATCTAACTATATTTTGACTTTGGAAGACACGGCCAAAATAAAAATACTTTGTATATACCAACCAGGATATGATCAACTCGGTCTCTTTTCTTTCTTCCAAATTTCATCATTTTCTGCCAATCTGTTTTATGGTTTGCTTCCTTTTTAAGACTGAACAACTTGAGCACTTCAGTTGCGATGAAGTTCTATGGAAATAAGAGGAAGAAGTAAAACAACAAAGTTCCTAAGATTTATATGTTTACAATGCTAGGAATATACCAACAATAAAGGATTTATATTTATATTTATAATAAAAGATCATACAAATTTTTTCCACTTTAACGGTTCTACTTAACAATTTGAAGAGAAAAGCATTCCAAATGCTCAAGACTTTATTCACTTATAGAATTTTTGTTTTTACACATATACAAAAGTAAAATCTGCTTATGAATCTGTAGAGAAAAACTACTTTTGAGATCCTTTTTCTCAAGAATGACTAATTTCAAGCTGGCAAAACTAGTAAAGAAAATAAAATAAATATCTGAATCTGAAAAATCCCAAACAAATTTTTGGGAACAGTGCCATGTGAGAAAAGTTTGAAGCACCAAGATTCAAATGTGTTAAATTAAAAAACATTAATCTACACCTCACCATAAGAAGCACAATAATTTTACTGACAATAAGATTAGCACTATCACCTTTAAAAAACACTTTTACAAAATGCTATTTTGACATTAAAGTAGTGGGCAGCATGTATTATCTCCTATGCTGATGCATGAAGTTTGACAACTGATGGTACATTATGCATCTTGTCTTATTTTAACTTGTATTTTGTTATTAACAAATATTTTATTACTTTATATGGTTGTTTTATTAAAAGCGATATTCTTAATGGGGGAAGAGACACATTTATGAATCAGAATCACTTGAGAAGATTCTCAAAGTACCAATGTACTCTTGAACTTCACTACTCCCCACCTATACCTATTTGACAGTGGAAGGGTGGAAGGAATAGAATACACAAGTGTGTTTTTGAAAGGCTACTTACTTTAAACTAAGCCAGGGAATGGCAAACTTTTTCTGTGAAGAGTCAGATTGTAAATATTTTAGAGGCTTTGTGGGCCATGTGGTCTTTGCCTCAATTATTTAATTCCATGACTGGAGTAGGAAAGCAGCCATACATATGTATGATCAAATGGGTGAGGCTGTGGTCCAAAACATTTTATCTGTAAAAACTGACAGTGGGCTAGATTTGGCCCATGAGGCATGCTTTGCTGATTTCTGAAGTAAAAATAAATTATATTTCATAAGTATCTGTTGGTGTTCTGGTGGTATATAATATTTTTAAAGGTTTTGGTGACCACATAAGTTTGGAAAACACAATTGTAAAGCCTTTCTCTATAATGCAGCAGTCCTGGGACCAGCAGCATTATATGACCTGACAGCTTGTTAGAAATGTAGAACGTCAGGTCCTACTCCAAACCTGCTAAATAAGAACCTCCCACTTTAACAAGATCCCCAGATGATTCATACTCATATTAATGTTTGAGAATTACTCCTTTGGAAATACAACATTTGCTAAATTAAAGAAACCTGTGACTAAGCAGAACAGACTGCCACCAATGTGACTTTAAACACTGTGGTCCTTGTAGCTTCTGGACAAAGGTTACTTAGATAACAAAATAAATATTTTCATATATTTTATGTGCTATTCTACATACTTCAAAAACAAATTACCAATTTGAAACTTCCAAAGTCAACGATGGAAAGGTAACACCTAAATGTCCAAAATTGGCATGTTGAGAAGACATAATATGTTTTCATGTGTACCTTGTCTAGAATATTTATACCTACTTCTAGATTCAAAAGACACCTGAAACTCCTATGAGTTGCCATAATTTATCCCTCAGTGTTTTCCTAAGTTTTCATAATATTATAAATCATGCATAATATAGGATATGACTGATAAAAGTTTTTTTTTTTGAAAGGGGTTCCCTTTCATTCCCATCTCTCTGTTGTTCACAGATTTAGTGAATCAAGAAATAATTTACTGAATACCCACTACAGGACAGGTCCTGAGAACACAGAGGTGAATAATATAGAAGAATACTTGCTTTTACAACATTTATAGATCTGTGTAAATGAACACAAAGTTCAAAAAATCAAAACAGAAGATACTAAGTAGTTCGCAGTTTACCTTAATTTCATCAAGGTTATTTGGATTTTTCACTCGTCGGAAGTAAGTAGAGTTGATTCTACATGGCTTCATCCACACAGGTTGATTTAAGTTGGGATCCTCAGCAAATATTTCCTCAAAAATCTCTTTTGTTAAATCAAAAACCGCCTTGGTAGAGAAAACCAAAACAAAATGGCTAAGAACCCAAATTTCAGACAATGAGTTTAAAAATTAAAATTATCCTTCCATATTACGTACCTGTCTATAGACCCTTTTACTAGTACTTTCTAGATCTAGACCCTTATTGGCACAGCCAAGCAGTTTTGTAGGAATACCGATGCTATGAAGATCATGGCCTAATTCTTTCCATTTCCAAAGTTCTTCTGCTGCATTATGTACAAGAGTCTCTACTTCCTCTGCAGTATGTGGGACTGCCAGTAATGCTTCACGTGGCTGCTGGGATACTCTTTTAGGTTCGGCCATGAGAGGTACAATTGTTTCTTCTGCCTTATTTTTTTGGATTTTGTGAGAAGAGCTCAAACCAAAGTCTTCATCAAACCAGTCTTGATCATCTCCTAATGCACTCAGAAACTCCCGGCTGAGCTCAAGTTCAGCAAGTCTCTTAGCAAGCTCTTCCTGCCCACTGGCACCAAATACTGGGCTCTCCTATAAAAATGGAACCATTCAAATAAAGTAGCATTTAGTGACCTCAGAACACTTAACATGTTTTTCTTTTAAACACAAAGTAAACGTATTATTTATATATTTAACATTTCTCTATAAATAAGCAAAATACAAACAATATGGTGGCTACTAATGAACAATTAAAGAAAAATTATCCTATTCCCACAATTCTGATTATATAAGCCTTATGAGTGAAATTTTATAATGTGTTTTTTGATTAGTTATTTTGTTTTTTATTTTTGGCTTTTTGTATTATCATTATTCTGTTTCTAAAGGACTATCTTTGGGATATGGAAATGGGATATAAAATTTCTCACCTTTGGTGATTATCTGGCTCAAGTTACTCAAAATCATTACTTTTTGCTCGGTTGCCCATGGGCCAGCTAACCAAGCTGAAAGTCCGAGTATATGTCATAGTAGATACATTTCAATATTACCAGAAACAACATCACAACTGGTAATCTCTGCAGGGCAAACATGACTTAGTAGATATGTGAACAAACAAGTACAAAGGCAAGAAAAAAACTAGATGTGGACCTCTGGAAAGCTCCATTGAATAATCTGTTCAACGAAACTGGAAGGGGGTCTAATATGTGGACAGTATGCCAGGGTTATCAACCCAGAAGTTTAAATGGATGTTTCAGTTACCATAAACCTGCCAGTGTTTGTGACAACTCTATAGTGACTATTCATGACATAACAGAGGACAACTACACTTCAGACAGAAAAACAGCTACAAGGCCTTTAAAAACTAGTACAGTGATCTTTCTCTAATAAATAACATGCCAGGAAAAACAAAACAAAACAAAACAACCCTAACAAGAGCCACAGAATGAAAATACACTACACAGGCAAGGTAAACTGACACATTTTCTAGACAAAACTTACAGGTCTGGGACACATATCTGGAGAGGAAATCTCTTCCTTTTCATCTTCTAATTCAGACCTTAAGAAGCAACTTTGAATACTTGGTGACTGTTTCTCAAGATTTTGGGTTAGGTCTTGGGGTAGTACTTTCTTTTGCTCATCATCAAGAAGCTCCTGATTGCTAAGCTGGATTTTCTCATTCCTAGCTTTTTTGATTTGTTGTAGCTGATTGACCGTGTCCTTCACAAAGACTTTTAGTAAACTGTCTGTCAGTAAGCTGACTGTTTCTAGCTGTTGTTTTGACTTTTTTTCCTCCATTAGTGATGACCTCTGCTGGGCTTCCAATTGTTTTTTTTCTCTTGATAGAAGGTCCAGCAGTGGGGTACAAAGCTTCTCTGAAACTTCCGAATATAGGTTCTCTTTCTTTTCTGTGAATTCCTGTTGCCTCTTTAATTCTTCAGAAAAGGTATTATCTAAACTACTGTCTTCCGCAGCTATAGAAACCTTTTCTGTGGCATCAGAAACTAAGTCTTTGTTTTCCTTTGAAGCAATCAGTGAATTCACTGAAGATTGCTGGTGAACATGGGCATCCAGTACCCCAGAGATGTCCTGTATATTGTCTGTTTCTATTTTAAGGCTTCTGTCTCTATCAACTGAGGCTTCTATATCATATTTACTAGGTAGAGATTTTTCATAAAAATATTCAATTGCATCTTTTTTAATATCTTTTGGACCCTCTGTTTCTTTTTGCTCTTGATTAGCGTATTGATATTGTTCATCTGAGTAACAGTCTTCATCTTCATTTATGTCTATGTAGTCATCAAAGTTTTCTGGAATGTGAGATATTTTTTGAGGAGGCGCAAAAATGCCATGCTTTTCTTTGCACTCAAAATATATAATGCCATCATATGTTCCATTGTTATTTCCTTCAGGTTTATCCAACTCCACTCCAGCCCAAAATCCTTTAGCAAAACTAGTCTCACCTTTAAATCGAAGAGTTCCTGGCTGAACATTGCCAATCAACACCCTATCACCAACGTGAAAATCAAGTAACTCATCTGCCGCACAAACTGACCGCAATGCAGGGGATTCAGTAACTCCTTGTTCATGCTCCACATCACTGCGCTCCTTGCTTTTCATAAGCTCTGTAGGGGACTTGAGTTCTAACAGCCTTTCAGAGTGGACCTTGCTATGACTGGAAAGGCTTTTCTCACTTAGGCACTCACTGATTTCATCATCACTACCAAAGCTGGTGGCTCTACTTCTAGAGCTCTTTGTTGGCTGTGACTTATCTCTGCAAGACTGAGAGTCTTTCCTGAGTGACAACAAAGATGACATCTCAAAATCATCTTTGTCTAGTTCAGCTGAAATTTCTTTCTTGAAAGAAGACACTTCAAAATCTTCAGAGTATGATACCTCTTTAGGAGCAAAAAGATGTTCTGACCAAGACAAGTCCCTTTCTTTTTTGTTCTTTTGTTCATGAATGGCTTTTCCTGATTGGATGTTTGGACTATGATCTATACCCTGATCCGATGGTCTCACTTTTAACATTTCCTCTTTTTTATGAAGATTTTCAATGGCTAATCTAACTAAGTCTTTCTGAACATTTACAGAATCTACTGGAAGATCTTTCCTTGAAAGAATTTCAGATGAATCTACCAGTTCTAGTTTCAGTGAGACATCAGCTTTCCTTTGTTTAGAACAGGCATCTTCAATCTCATTCTCCTCCAATTTTACATTTTCTACTTCTTGTATTTCAGACTTTTTACTAGATTCTTCAACCTTGGCATGTGAAACCTCGAGAATTCTATTTGAGACATTTAATTCTTTGAGAAGAGTTAATGAAAGTACATTTTCTAGAGAATCTCCAGATTCTGCCCTGGTTTTCCTTGATGATATGATAGTTGGAGAAGGTATCTGAAAATCTTCTGTTCTACTGTCCCATTCAATCACTCTCTTTGCATATGCAGGTAAAGATCTTTCTGATAGTGATTTCTCAGAACCTGACAATGAAGCATCTTAAAGAAAAAAAAAATCACAT
Source organism: Perodicticus potto (assembly GCA_963574655.1). Classification (NCBI taxonomy): domain Eukaryota; kingdom Metazoa; phylum Chordata; class Mammalia; order Primates; family Lorisidae; genus Perodicticus; species Perodicticus potto. Next base: position 3,643 of record CAUYRH010106070.1, on the reverse strand, counting down.
CAAAATGATTTAATCACAATCTTTCAGTTTTGTGGACTTCCAAGTTTAAATTGAAGACTAATTTTAGTAAGGAAAAACTCTGGTCAATAAATATGACTTGTTTTGGTTAGCATATAAAGTAAGTTTTTCTTTTAAAAGTATGTATTATACTAATAATAAACAACATTTAAAATTACTAAAAAATTTAAAGTTTAGAATATTTTCTTAACTGATATCTTAATCTTAATAAAGTGAAGAAAAATGGATCTAAGTTTGTGGAGCCATTGCTTTACATGATTGATCATTCTCAAATCACACAAAAACTGGATTGTATGACAGATAGTATATACATTCTTCAAACAGGAAACCAGTGAGGGAGGAACAAATAATACTTTTATACCTGGGACCTTCAACTAAGCTCTTAAATGTAAAAAGGAAAAAAAAAAAAAAGGGAAAAGATCAACTACTTTCGCAAAATAAGAGGAAAGTAAGTATGATACAGTGAGTTAATAAACCAAGAAGTCTTACATTCAAACTTCTATTTTGTCATTGATTCTAGGCCTCAACAGTTTCAATTCCTCACTGAATTACATTTAATTTTCAGTAATTCTTACTTTTCTTTGATTTAATTGAAAAGAAAGTATATAATCATTTACCCTAAGTGTTAATGTACATTGAAATTATACATAATCAGATATGAACTCTGATTAAGTGGGAATTTATAGATGTTGATAATATACTTAGCCATTTAATCTTCAGGCTTTGGTTGTTACCATAAAATTTGGAACAATTAAAAACTGATTCAGATAACTTATGCATAACCAATAAATCATTTTAAAATATAAAAGTACTTAAAATGTCAAATAATCTATTTAAGAAATTAACTTTTTAGTAAAAAAGCTGTAGAGGTAGAATTTTATAAGCCTTTGTACAAATACCTAGACTATGAATACTCAACTTAATTACTTTTTCTAGTTACATACCAACATGTTCTGCAATAGACTCAAGGGATCCTCTGGAACGTTCTGAGTCTGCTAGAGATTTCCAATTCTTTGTTGTTTCAGATCTAAAGTGAAAAGCAGAAATAAACATTTTATTATAATAATTACTAACAAAACACAGACACTCTTAGACAGCTACTTCTTTTTTCTTCTCAGGAAGTGTTTCAACTTTTGCCACCTTCCTCAAGTCTACATCTAACCCTTGTCACTCTTAGTAGATGATCTTGCCTCTTACTACGAGGAAAAAAAGAGGTCCCTGGGCACAAACTTCATTTTATTTTTTTTTTTTTTTTAGACAGAGCCTCAAGCTGTCACCCTGGATAGAGTGCTGTGGCATCACAGCTCACAGCAACCTCCAACTCCTGGGCTCAAGCGATTCTCCTGCCTCTGCCTCCCAAGTAGCTGGGATTACAGGCGCCTGCCACAATGCTTGGCTATTATAAACTTTCTTCTTACCCTTAATTTTTCTACCTAAAAATTTATCTACCATCATAGCCATCCCAAATGCCTTTCATTCTGTCTGCAGGGAGGAAAAGGTATATCGCTCACTTGTTAAAAGCTAATTGGTTTACCTTCCCAATAGAGAGATTAAAAAAAGGAAAGAAAAAAAAAAGCTAATTGCTTAAACCTCCTTCTGCCTCAGATCCCATAAATTTCCATGGCCTCATGGATGACATTCATTATCTATTCTTTTTCCTATCATCTTTAGCCTTCTTTCTAAAGATTGCCCACCCCCAGCATATTAGTATATCTCAAGTCTCAAATACTGCCCACCCTTTCCCCTTCAATTCTTCATTCTTCCACCCCAATGCTATTGTCTTTTCCTACTCTTTATAATTAACAGAGAAGGCTGTATTCCCTATCTTCATTTTCTTGATTCTGTTTCATTTGCTAAGCCATGTTATTTAGCTTCCACTTCCTAGCTTATCATAATAACCTTAAATGTTGCTATTTTGTCGTATTTAGTACATGGTTCCCATTTATTCTCTCTGAGTGCTTATCTTCTCTGGGTTAAGTTTATGGCTTTAACCACTATTATAGGTTGATCATCTCCCTGTTTCTAACCCTAACAACTTTCCTGGATAACTTTACTTGGATAAACATCTCAAAATTAACATTTACAACCAAAATCATAAAGCTTCCCACAAAAAGCCACCTACTTTTCCAGTTAGGTTAACAAACCTTGACCCGATCAGCAACCTAACCTGGCTGTGATCCTAGATCTTCCCTGCTTCCCCATCTCCTACTTTTTTTTTTTTTTTTTTTTTTGAGACAGAGCCTCAAGCTGTCACCCTGCATAGAGTGCCGTGGCATCACAGCTCACAGCAACCTCCAATTCCTGGGTTCAAGCGAGTCTCTTGCCTCCACCTCCCAAGTAGCTGGGACTACAGGCACCCGCCACAATGCCCGGCCATTTTTTGGTTGCAGCCATCATTGTTGTTTGGTGGGCCTGGGCTGGATTCGAACCCGCCAGCTCAGATGTACGTGGCTGGCGCCTTAGCCCGTTTAGCAACAGGCACCAAGCCCCCATCTCCTACTTTAACCAGTCAACTCGACTTCTTAAATATTCCTAACATACATCTCCTATACTCTTATTACTGCTATTTATTAGAGGCTCAACTTAGACTACGTTTTTGTCCTGCTTCTAAACTTAGTCTTTTTTATTTTTCTTCCATATCGTGGTCAGGAAGATCTCTGTAAACAAAATCTGACTGGGTCACTCTCTGATTGAAATCATTCAGTAGCCTGATTAAAAAAATTATAAAGGCATTCAATAGTATATTATGTAGAAATTAAAATTCACAGTTTATATAATAAAAAAATGTATCTATAATAAAAATATACACAAAATATAAGCTTAAAAAATCATGGAAGAAAATATATCTATTGTTGATTTGCTGTTTTGGTATAGCTGGTATGACATGATTTAAATTTTTTCTTTCTATTGCTTCCCTAGATATAAGAGTAACAATAAGAATAATAGCAGTTAATACACAATCCTTACTATGTGCTAGACCCTGTTTTAAGTAGTCTTTTAACCCTCTTAATAAGTATACTAACCAGGTAACATTATCCCTGTTTAATAGAGATATAAATCCTTGTTAAGAATCTGAAACACAGAGAGGTTAAATAACTTGCCCAAAGTTAGAGTTAGTGAGAACTGGAGCCAGAATTCAAATTCAGGTAATGCTAAATTAACTATATTTCTTCTGCAACAAAAAAATACCAAAATACTTTTTAAGAAAAACTTTCAAAGGCTCCACATCTTCTAAAAGGTAAAATACAAACTACTAAGAATACTGAGTACACATTTTCACAATTTGGCTTTTATTTATTTTTCCAGTCTCTTCTGCTAACTCCAACAACATGCTAGTATGTTCAACTTCTATAATATGCCAATTTCTTTTTTTCTTTTAGTCATTCTTTTTTTTTTTTTATTTCCCAAAACAAGCAATGCCCTTTATTAAGGGGTGGTTTACATTCATGCATAATTTTGCTTTTAGAAAAGATGACTGTTACAATCAGGTATATAATCACTTAGATACCTCTAAGTTCTATCTGTTAATGATACGTTCTTTTAGAAAATCCAATTTAATCATCTCATTCTTTTTTTCAGTAGTTTTCTCCAAACAGTGATACAAGTACTCTTTGATGGAGAGAAT
>CAUYRH010106066.1:0-13545 GCA_963574655.1 Perodicticus potto | reverse complement strand
ATGGCTCATGCCCATCATTCTAGCACTTTGGGAGGCCAAGGTGGCACGGTCGGCTGAGGCCAGGTGTTCAAGACCAGCATGAGCAATGTAGTAAGATCCTGTCTGTACAAAAAATAAAAAATTCATCTGGCATGGTGGCACACACCTGTACTCCTAGCTATTCAAGAGGCTGAGGTGTAAGGATTGTCAAAGCCTAGGAATTTGAGGCTGCAGTGAGCTATGATGATGCCACTACACTCGGTCTGGGCAACAGAGACTCTGTCTCCATGTTAAAAAAAAAAAAAATTAGGGGGGGATTTAGAAGATGAGTAGGTTACCAGGGCTAAACTTTAATAAATGGGATTAGGGCTCTTATAGAAGATTATCAAAGGAGCTTGTTTGCCCCTTCCTGGACTTGAGGACCCTAGGAGGTGCCACCAATGAGGAATGGGCCCTCAACAGATACCCACCTTGCTGGCAACTTGATCTTAGCTGTCTCAGCCTCAGAACCTCAGAACTGTGGACCGTAATTTTGGGGTTTATCCATTTTCTAGTGTAAGGTATTATAGCAGCCCTATTGGATAAGATGCTGTCATTTAGGGACATCACAAGAAGCTGATTTGCTAAAAAAAAAAAAAAAAAAAATCAGCTCTTTTTCTTTCTCCTTGAGGAGAAATGTGTGAAGAGTCTCCTTGATTCTAAACTTTCATTATTTGATCTTCTGCCATGTTAGGATAATATGAATCACTTGTGTTAAGAGTAAATCAAATTGCATTTCTGGGCCATACAAGGAAATACTAACTCACATACCCTCTGTCTCTGTTATCAAAATATCAGCTTGTGACAAGAACTGGTAGCCCCAGAACATAGCCCCACCACTATGCTTTGTATATAGGAGGTTACCAATAAACCATTTGTTAAGTGAATAAATACTGTCATGCATATTGCAAGCACACTATTGAGACAAGTGGGTCTTAGTACTGTGGTAGAAATTCCAGCTGCTTAATACCCTCTGAACCTTTTTTCTGAAGGAACTTTGCATATTAGAACTGCAGAAACGAGACATACTGCTCTCAAAAACTATTAAAGGGAATACAAGAGTACAGTAAAATTAAATGATTTTAACTATAGGAAAGAACTTGATGTGGAAAGACACAGGAGAGGTTCAGAAGCCACCACTCGACAAAAAACAAAAGTTGAATAATAATCATTCTTGTTTAGATAATAACCACAGTTATTAATATGCCAATTTAAAGATGGAAGCATACAGTAATACGGATGGAAAAAAGTTAGAGAAATACAGAAGGAGGAGAAATATGGGGAAAATATGGATGAATAAAAAGTCTGGCAGAACTCAGTAAAAAACAAAATACATTAGTGAGAGCAAGAAACTCAAAATCTAATATTGTGTGCTTAGCACAGAAAAACTAGTCACTTCAAGTGATCTCAATGTGAATGTAAATAACCCAACATACTCTAAATGTGCCTTTAGGATTGATTTTTGTTTTAATTATTTAGTATTATCATTATAGGTGGGTAGCATAGACATTTCTACCCAAAACTTGGTGAAGAGCTTCTTTATTCAGTTTATTTCTTATCATCAGTTTGAAGAGCCTTCCTGAATTGACTTCATGCAAGAAACATATATTCTTCCCCCTTTCTTAACCTTTACTTGCTTTAATATTATTTGAATTTTTTCTGTTTGAATTTGCATCTACATGTACAACTATTTACAACATGTGTTATAAGGTTGGTTATCTCTGGTTAATTGTTGCAAACAGTATGTACCAGTAGGAAAAAACACATTTTGTATCTAGTGAAAAATTCTACTGTTTTAAAGGAAATAAACCAGAGAGGAGAATTAACAGCTTTCATACAGCACAGAGCTAGTAAACAAGCAGAAAGAAGAGCGAAAACTAAATAAAATCCATACCTAAAAAGAAATAAGGAAAACACTAAGCAATTTCAAGGGGAAAGTAATTGTCCACTGGCTTAGTAGCCAATAAAAAATGAAAAGGTATAATCTGGGATGGTGAATTTGTCCTAATACCTCATTAATACATAGAATGAAATTTCCAAAGACTATAAAATTACCCAGCAGGAGGTACTGACATTACTTTAAGAGTTTGAACTCAGATGACAAGACTAGTAAGCCTATTCAATTCCACAACAAAGTTCTTTGATTCTTTTTATACAACTTGATAATATAATGTTTTATTGGCTTGAGAATTATAGTTCCACATTCCTTTGGTGGGTATTATTGAAATGAGTTCAATTTATAATAAAGATCATACGACTTAAGTTACAAAGAGAAAAAGAAATTTAGAAAAACCTTCCTGATCTTTTGTATGTATACAGACCAGATGGGTGAGATGTCTTTAAACCAAAATCTGACATGCTAGTATTTTAAACTAATGATGTTTTTGAAATATAAAAATTAATTTATGACTGCACTTTAAAACCATCTTTGCAGTGTTCACAGAGGCCATCTTCCTTACATGATTTCTGAATTTTTCATTTGCTGCCATGGGCTATTCACATTTTCCCCATCCATTTATTAACTCCCAGACAGTTACTTCAGTAAATCGAAGTGGTGGCATAAAAAATTTCTCTAGTCATGAGTGTCTATCTTTGCTTTTATCTAACCTTTTCTAAAAAGCCAGGAAAATAAGGAAAGAATATAGAATTTTTCTCCAGGAATGACATTGAAACTATAAACTGGTTCTTTGCATGCTCACTAGCCAATGCCTTCACACCTCGGTGTTAAGATGTCAAAACCATTTATCAGAGTTACGATAGAATCCTTCTAGATTCTGGCCAAACTGACCTTTAAAATCTTTTCCTTTACCCACTTATTCCCTAATCATAGGCAGAGCAACTAGCCAGTCAAGCAATGTGCTTCGGAAAATGTGCAAGACATTTAGGGCCCTGAGAGAACGCTTATGTCTTCATTGGCACAGCTTCTTTTCCTCTAAAGCACATTCACTTTCCTCAAATTTTTCTCATCTATTAGATCTCATAGCCATCCTTTCAAAAATACTCTTCACCAGCATTGTAAACTCCCTTATTACATTATGGGATTTTATTTTTTCAATTTGTCTGGAATAAAAAGTACATCTTTGGGAGGCTGTTGTGATTCTTTCCTCCCATTCTTCCACCTAAGTAGGCAGCACCTCTGGGAACAGGTCAGAATGATTCTGCTGTAGATTCCTTACCTCCCACCTGTACTTGGACTTCAAAGGGCTCATGGCTAGGTCCCCTACTCCTCTCATTCTATAACTTCTCATCAAGTAATTCCATCCCTGCCTATCACTCCAACTCTCATCTATAAATAGTCCATTCTTGCATTTATATGGACAGCTCAGTCTTATCCTTCAAGCATTAAATTGATGTATTGAACTGAATAAGGCAACATATCGGAGCATCACCAAAGCATAACATATAAGACTGAACACATGGTTATCCCTCCCAATCAATACTGTGCTTCATTTTTATTCTATTTCAGATAAATGTCACATCACCTATGCAAGCTATAATAATGATAATTAAAAGTCATCGTTAATACCTTTTCTATGATCAAGACCTGTTGTAAGAACACGTGTGGATTACATAGGTACACACACATAGTCTTAGCCTCTATGCCAACAGCCCCTAAGCTGTTCTTCTAACTGCATAGAGAGTGATAGTTTTCAAATATAAATTAGAACATTTAGGTTATTTGCTTAAACCTCTAGCATTATAACTACCTATTGTTCTTAGCTGAAAGACAAAGTCCCTAACATGATCTCTCATGGTGAGGTGACCTGAACTTCATTTCCTGGCATCATCTCAAACTTCTCTTGGCTTCTTCTCATTAGTCAAAACCTACACTTTGTCTGCCAGAAGTTCCTTAGCCTGGTTCTTAATAAATTCTATTCCTTCTCACTGGAATGTTCTTTACTTCTCCTCTCCACCAAATAATTATAATTTATTACTCTCTATTTTACATTAAGTGTCATTCCCTTGAGAATCTTTCCAGACTATCCTTGTTGGCTTTAACTCTTCATCATGAACTTTCATAGCAGCAGACAACACTATCACACATACCACTCTTGCAAGTTGACGTTTGTCTGTATCTCCATGGCATCATCAGACATGTCTTTCTATACACCAGCGGTTCTCAGCCTGTGAGTCGCGACCTCTTTGTAACAATGAAAAGTGGTACATCGCGGCATTAGGAAGGTTGAGAACCACTGCTATACACTATTGATTTTATCTCTAGCTCCTTGCATAGTGTTTATTAACATATCTGCAAGTTGTATGAGCAAGTAAATGTGTGTGTGGGTGCGTGTGCATAGATGAGTGAGAAATTATTAAAGCTAAAGCCAAAGATGGAGTAAGAATGCATCTACATGCTTTAAAATCATTGCCCACTGGTATTATCTGAGTACTTGCCCTGTGCCAGGCATTTATCTAAAGATTTTACATGCACTAATTAATGCATTATGTCCCATTTCTTGCATTTGTTCCATTTCTTATAGGAGAAAATGAATCTCCACCTAAAGTAGCATTGTAAATTGAGATTCAAGATTGTCTGATTTCTGAGCCTGAGGCTATTGAGCCTCCCAGTCTCATAAGCCATGCTAACTTAACCTCCTCTAGGGAGCTCTTTCTGATTTTTACTATAAGAATTAGTGATTATTTTTCTTCACTCTGATAGCACAAGCTTTTACTTTTGTATATCATTTATTTTCCACTTTAAGTATGCTTAATTGTTAATGTCACACCTTTCTCCTTAAAGTGGTTAGTAAGGCTTGTCCCCCTCTCTATTGCAAAAGAACAGCTGGAATAGTAACTTAGATATGGCAGTTAAAAATATTAAAATGTCATAAAACAAGGCTTATTAATTTGTAGTTGGCTGTGGGAAACAATAGTTCTTAAATAAATCCATAGTCCAGGGCTTGAATAAAATTGCCATAAAATATTTAGAAAACTGCTATTAATTCAGAATAAGATGTGGTTCAGCAGTCATTTTTGTAAAGTTCCTGTGGTGACTTTGCCCATACTGTCCCCCCATAAGTTTGGGGAGTCCTTCAGTCCTAGAGTTGGGGTCTACAACATGAGGCTGCCATATCAATGTGTCCCTGAGTCATGAATTAGTATATTTCCATGAAATTCTGTAGCAAGAGGGCCGAGAGGCAACTGAGACCACCCTGTTCTAGAGTCTGGGGGCTTTGTTTCCTAGGAATTAATGTAGTCCCTATGATATTTGTAAATTAAAGAGCCTCACCTCAAATCAGACATAAAACTAAAGGTAATATGAGATGTTATTATTTATTTTCAAAATTCTAAATTATTCTATAAATAATATCTAAATCTGCATTCTCTCTTAGACAATGCCCTTTTAAAATTCAAACATTAGACAGCACTGGCAACCCAGCGACCTGTATCAGTGGAGCAACAATGTGCTCACCCATATGTGCCTCTGGGCCCCTGGACACACCGTCAGTGGACCACACACTTGTGGGCATCCGCCAGCGGCCTGAGACCTGGCCTGCGCAGGCCTTCCGCCAGTGACATTCCCACCTGCAGGTGTCCACCAGGACACTGGCAGCTGAATCAGATGTCAGAACATTACTTAAAGTTAAAGTTGTAAGTGCTAACTAGTACACATGAGACTTTTAATTTTATTTTATTTTTATTAATTGACAAATAATAATTGTACATATTTTATATATGGTATGATATTTCAATATATGCATACGATGTGTAATGATCAATTCAGTGTAATGGGCACGTGTATACACACACACACACACACACACACTGCAGAACACTATTCAGTCATAGAGAATAGCATTCTGTCATTGGTGTCAATGTGGATGAAACTGAAGGACATTGTGGTAACTGAAATAAGTTAGGCACAGAAATATAAATGCCACATGTTCTCATGCACATGTGGAAGCCACCAAAAAAATAAGGCTTATAGAAGTAGAAAGTAGAATTGAGATTATTGAAGCCTGGAAAGTGTAAGGAGGAAGATAGGATAGGGAAAAATTGGCTAATGGTTACAAAATCACAGGTAGATCAGAGGAATTAGTTCTAGTGATCCATAGCACTAGAACTATTATGACTACTATCAATAACAATTTATTGTATTATTTTAAATAGCTAGAAAAGAGTTTTAAATATTCAAAATATGAAGAAATAAAAATATTTGAGGTGATGGACATGCTCATTACACTGAATCAATCATTACACAGCGTATGCATATATTGAAATATCATACCACATACATAAATATGTACAATTATTATTTGTCAATTAATAAGAATAAAATAAAATTGAAAGTCTCATGTGTACTAGTTAGCACTTACAATTCTAACTTTCAGTAATGTTCTGACATCTGATTCAGCTGCCAGTGTTTCTTTATTAAAGTCCATACATCTTAGTGAGACTGATTCTTCTCTAATGACTGTGTTTCATTATGATATAAAAATATGAAATGATTCCCCTAATGTCCTTAGAAGTACACTCTATGAGTAATGTATTAGTTTTCTATTGCTGCTGTAAAAATTACCACAATTTTAATACCTTTCATAAGAAACATATTTATTATCTTAAAGTTCTGGAGGTGATAAGTCCAAAAACAAGTCTTATGGAATTAAAACCAAGGAATCAGCCGGGCTGTTCATATAGGATGCTGTAAGGGAGAAGCAATTCCTTGCCTTTTCAACTTCTTAAGCCACCCGCATTAATTGCCTCATGGATCCCTTCCAGAAATGGCAGCATTGTCACCTTTGCTTTAGTCATCACCTTCTCTGACTCTAAACTTTCTCCTCTTCCTCTTATCAGGACTCTTGTGATTATATTGAGTCTATTTGGACAATTCAGAGGATTCATCTCATCTCAAAATCTTTAACTTAGTCACTTCTGCAAACTCCATTTTACCCTTTAAGGTAATGTATTCAGATTCTGAAGATTAGGACATGGACATCCTTGGAGAATATTAGAGAACAGCCCACCACAAATAAATTTCTCACTTATACATACTCTGATGCCTGATACATCAAATAAACATGAGAAGATATGGCTTTGAATTAATTGGCATTCAAAGATTTTTTTCTTAAAATGTACTTACTGTATAGACAGGTAAAGGATGGATGTATCCATTCATTCATACATCCATGCACAGAATTTACAAATGGCCCACATCAACCTGAACTACTAACTCACAGAGAGTGTTAAAGGCCTAGAGAAGTCTCAAATGAACTGATTTGCATTTATATTCATGTCTAAAGGTCAGGGATTCCTACATTTTTTTACACCCACCAAAAGTCTCCAAGGTTAAGAACCAAATCCTGAGGTTACATATGAAAGACCTAGATTTCCACAAGTTTTTCCTCTTCTCCAATTTGACATCAATTTCCTTTCCTTTCCTTTTTAGAAAATAAGACGTGTTAGAGGTGGTGAGGCAGAGTTATCCTCTACTCTTGATACAAATTTTAGTAGACATGAGTTTTTAAACAAGGCCATTAATGTCTTGAAATTTAGACTCAACTGTGTACAATAGCACTCATTGAGGTTGACTCAATTTAACTGAAAGAAGAAACTGTTTATTTTCTTGATTACTTGCCTATTTTATTATAAGAGACTGGGCTTGAATTTTTTTTCTCTACCAAATTCATGTTGTGAAAATTTACAGAACGGCCTCTGAAAAGCAAAGTATCCATCATCCTGACAAGTTCTAAACCAATGGTCTGTTTTCTGGCGAACATTTAAAGATCACCCTGTCTGTAAGAGTTAACAATTCTATAATGTTTCTTTCTAAAAGAGTAAGCTTATTAAATTTATAACAGAGAGTAATCACATTTTAAATCGGTCAGTGTATTTTCCTCTCTGGCTTCATTAGAGTATCCCTCACCTTTCCCACCTCTGTCCCCACCTCTGGGCAACCCTACCACCTTATCCTCATTAATTTTGGTGCAGTGTTATTCATGTTTACTGACCCCTAGATTTCACCCTGATAGCAAACTAAAAATGCAAATAGAACCTGGTATTTCAACAAACTGATAACTGTAGAAGCTAATTCTTGCCAATTCTGAAAATATATATTCCACATTTGAAATCTCTTATGATTAAGAAAACAATACATTTGGAGATTGATGGCGATAATGAAAGGGAACCAGATAATGAGTTATGTTTGTATCATTGCTTCTGTATGATGACAGTTATCAAGCAAAATTCATAGAAAAAAATAACCAAAAGTGGATCTGTGCAGAGTACCTCACTCCTGCTGATCCATCACACTGTGCTTTTCTTTCAAGCCATCACTTTTCTTTGTTTTTTAAGATTATTGCTGTATTTTGAAAGAATTGACACAGATATTTATTTCCTTATCAGACAACTAATACCTATTTTATTTACCCATAATTTCAGAATTTATACGTATATGCTAATAATTCATTGCATTGTACTTGAACTTTGAACTCCCACTTAAAATATGCTGGCCTTTGGGCAATGTAATTTTTCTCAGGGAGCCATAGTAACAAAATATTATTTGAAATTCTAGTAAGAACAAAAAAAATATTTCATCATTTGTATAGTCATATCCAAAAATTTATCTCTGAATACCATAACAGAAAAATACAAAGGGACCTGGGGTGTGAATGTTCAATCTCTTCACCCACTTTACACATAGAACAAGGCAGCCTATGTCAAAAACCACCTATGAGTGCTCTGGAGCTGAGTTCAACCAGAAGTTATAGGGAAAACTCAGTTTTTCACAAAGATTTATAATTTTTTTTGCACATAGCTACAAAGGTAGCAAGATTCATGCACGATAGAGGGCTGACGATCTTTGGTATAATGTACCACATATTGCCTCCTACTGAAGGTGCAGAATAGCTCTGGGACTTGACTCCCATGGACAAAGAACATCGTATATAGTGCTGTCAGGATAAGCTTTTTAAATTTCATTTTTTAGCAAATTATTATTGCACATGCTAGACACAGGTAAGAGTTTTCCTAGTGAAAGAATTTGCCCCCCTGAGTTATTACAATCAGCTAAACTCTATGACTTTCTTTTTAAAAATTGTCTGGTATAACATGTGACTGAATACTAATTATTTATATAGCATTCATATTAGTTAAGTCTAGATATGATGTTTTGCAAGGCAACTCACAGCCTACCACTGTTCTGGTTTATTTATTTTGTGTGTGTGTGTGTGTGTGTGTGTGTGTGGATTTGTTTGTTTCTTTTGTTTTGAGCAGCTACATCTAGGGACTTGGGGATAGCTATTCCTTCAAAGATAACAAAAACAAGATGTGAATCTAGGATTGTTAGTTACCTTAGGTGTGATCAACATAGTAAATATGGTGCCAAGATTTGTCAATGTGTACAAGTTAAATGTGGTAGACTGGAATTGCACATATATGTGGTTACACAAGGTGTGTAACAACATAGAATTGTTATAAATTCTACTCATTTCTTATCACAAAAAGAAACACAATCCAACAATCATATGTACATACATAATGGAGACGTGTCTATGCACATATATACACATACACTTACATACTTGTGTGTTTCTGCATTTAACTATTCATATTTAAATGTGTTGACTAGCAGTGTGAACACCAGCACTCAACAGACTCAGCAAATGTAGTTTCCAGGAGTCCGATGTGAACATGTGTTAACAAAGCAGTACTCGTTAGTTACGTGCTCTAAAACTTCACACCTATTCACACATTCCTGTTTCTTTACTAAACAGGTTATTCAGGAGCATCACTCTGGATTATTAATAATACTGAGTTGTTTTCAGGTAGCCTATAAAATCCCAGAGCATCTTGGGTGCAAGGTCAGTAATAATTAAAGTCATCAAGTTAGTGACAAGAGTCAAAAACAACAGCAACAAAAATTCAAACTTCTATGCTTTCAATTCTATGTAATATAAACACAAAACTTTCTAAAATATATAGCAAAAGCTAAAACTGTACAAATCTGTCAATTCTGCATGATGACCCCTAAACCAGCAAACATTAACAGTGTTTACTATTTTTCAAGGTGGTAGTCAAAGGCTGACCATGATGACCTCTTGAAATTAATCATTAAATAGGCTGCTGACTCTCACCCAACAAATTATATAGTTTCCACTTATTAGAGACATCTCAAAAGGAATTAGAGCATCTATGTTTTAAAAGATAGATCCTTTCCTTCTGGGAATCCAAAATAGAAATCAAAATGTTTTAAATGAGTATGATAGCAATTTCTGGAGAAGTGAACACGTTGTTTTTTTCTTTTTTCCCAGAATAACATAAACATATACCCTTTGAAATAAAGCAAAGCTCCTACCTCAAAGATTCATCTAATAGGCATAACAGTTCAATGTTCCAGTATAGAATTTAGATAGTGTTCAAGAAAGTTTATTTAAGAACTGCCAAATGAAAACTTGCATAGATAAAGTTAAAGAGTATAAGGAGATTTTATTCAAAGATATTGCAGCAGAACAGATAGGCTAGAACTCAGTCTGAGCTGAAGTCTGCTGAAACAAAGGGCTGGAGAGTTTTCAAAAGCTGAGGTGGGGGAAGAGTGCTGAGAAAAGAGGCCATCTGTGTTCGTTAATTGTCCTTACTTAAGGGAAAAGTAGACTTTCTTCTGTCTTCCTGACCAGAGGTAATTTTACAGCTTGGAACAAGGGCACCCACTGAAGTTGGGCTCCTACCCTCCCACAGAGACCAGATAGGGACTGAGAGATAGGGATACTATTTTCCTTGAGGTTTACATTTCAAAGGGATGGCAGCAAGATCAAAATTTACATTTCAAAGGGGCAAAGAGAGAATTTGCAATGATAAGTTTTCTGAAGTAAATGTTCTAAAGAAAGGAAAGTTAGGGGCCTAGCAGAAAGAAGCCTGTCTAAAGTTGGGCCAACCAGAGGGAAATATTAAGGCTTGTCTTTTTTTTTTTTAATTAAATCATGGTTGTGTACATAAATGCAATCATGGGGTACAATGTGCTGGTTTTATTTACAATTTGAAATATATTCATTGAACTGGTTGACAGAGCTTACATGGCATTTTCTTCGTTATTGTGTGGAGACATTTATATTCTACATTTAGTAAGTTTCACCTGTACCCTTCTGAGATGCACCATAAATGTGGACCCTCCCCCAAATACTCTCCCTCCACCTATACTCCTCCATCCCCTTTCCTTCCTTCCCCCTTTCCCCAGTTGTTGTACTGTAACTGGGTTTTAGCTTTCGTAAGAAAGCTATACATTAGTTTCATAGTAGGGCTGAGTACATTGGATACTTTTTTTCCATTCTTGGGATACTTTGCTAAGAAGAATATTTTTCAGCTCCATCTTTGTAAGCATGAAAGAGGTAAAGTCTCCATCTTTCTTTCAGGCTGCATAATATTCCATGGTGTACATATACCACAATTTATTAATCCATTTGTGGGTCCATAAGCTCTGGGCTTTTTCCATGATTTAGCAATTATGAATTCGGCTGCAATAAGCATTCTGATACAGATATCTTTGTTATAACGTGATTTTTGGTCTTATGCATATATACCTAGTAGAGAAATTATAGGATTGAATGGCAGTTCTATTTTTAGATTTCAAAATATTCTCCAGATATCTTTCCAAAAGGACCGTATTAGTTTGCATTCCCACTAGCAAGGTAGTAGTGTTCCCTTTTCTCCACATCCACGCCAGCATCTCTGGTCTCGGGATTTTGTGATGTGGGTTAATCTTACTGGAGTTAGATGATATCTCAAAGTAGTTTTTATTTGCATTTCTTCGATGATTAAGGATGATGAGCATTTTTTCATGTGTCTCTAGGCTGTGCACCTGTCTTCTTCAGAGAAGTTTCTCTTCAGGTTCTGTGCCCACCCTGAGATGAGATCACTTGTTCTTTTCGTGCTAATACGTTTGAGTTCTCTGTGTATTCTGGATATTAAACCTTTGTCGGAGACGTAACCTGCAAATGTTTTCTCTCATTCTAAGAGCTATCTGCTTGCTTTACTAACTGTGTTCTTGTCTGTGCAGAAGCTTTTTAGTTTGAGCAGATCCCAGTAGTGTATTTTTCATGCTGCTTCAATTGCCTAGGGGCTCCTCCTCATAAAATATCCCCCAAGAACGATTCTTTCAAGAGTTTTCCCTGCACTTTCTTCTAGTATTTTTATACTTACAGTCTTAAGTTTAAATCTTTGATCCAGTGAGAGTCTATCTTAGTTAAAGGTGAAAGGTGTGAGTCCACTTTCAGTCTTCTACAGGTCATCAGCCAGTTCACCCAGCACCTTTTGTTAAATAGGGAACTTTTTCCCCACTGAATGTTTTTAATTAGCTTGTCAAAGATCAAATAATGATAAGTAGCAGGGTTCATCTCTTGGTTCTCTATTGTATTCCATACATCTAACTCTCTGTTTTTGTGCCAGTACCATGCTGTTTTGTTCACTACCAATTTACAGTACAGTCTGAGGTCTGGAAGTGTAACTCTTCCTGCTTTATTTTTATTTTTGAGCATTGTTTTGGCTATTCAAGGTTTTTTCTAATTCCATATAAAATGATGTATTGTTTTTTTGAGATCTTTAAAATATGACAATGGAACTTTAATAGGGATTGCACTAAAATTGTATATTGCTTTGGGTAGTATAGACATTTTAACAATGTTGATTCTTCCCAGCCATGAGTATGGTAAGTTTTACCATTTGTTAACATCTTCAGCTATTTCTTTCCTTAGACTTTCATAGTTCTCTTTATAGAGATCTTTCACATCCTTTGTCAGGTAAACTCCCAAATATTTCATCTTCTCTGGCACTGCTATAAATGGAATAGAGTCCTTGACTGTTTTTTCAGCTTGGCTATTGTTGATATATATAAAGGCTACAGATTTATGAGTATTGATTTTGTAACCTGAGATACTGTTATATTCCTTGATCACTTCTAAGAGTTTTATAGTATAATCCTTGATGTTTTCCAGATATATAATCATATCATCTGCAAAGAGTGAAAGATTAATCTCTTCTGATTCTACATGAATACACTTGATCACCTTTTCTTACCTAATTGCAATGGCTAAAACTTAAATTACAATGTTAAAGAGCAGTGGAGACAATGGGCAACCTTGCCTGGTTCCTGATCTAAGTGGAAATGATTTAAATTTAACTCCATTCAATGTGATATTGGCTGTAGGTTTACTATAGATGGCCTCTATCAGTTTAAGAAATGTCCCTTCTATACCCATTTTCTTAATTGTTCTGATCATAAAGCGATGCTGGATGTTATCAAAAGCTTTTTCTGCATCAATTGAGAGAATCACATGGTCTTTGTTTTTTAATTTGTTTGTGTACTAAATTATATTTATAGATTTACATATATTGAACCAGCCTTGGGACCCTGGGATAAAACCCACTTGGTCATAGTGTATAATTTGTTTGATGGATTCTGTTTGTTAGGATCTTGTTGAATATTTTTGCATCAATATTCATTAGTGATATTGGTCTATAATTTTCTTTTCTTGTTGGGTCTATTCTTGGATTGGGGATCAAGGTGATGTTTGCTTCATAGAATGTGTTGGGTAGTAT